>VDFB02291406.1:0-23161 GCA_007258455.2 Sequoia sempervirens
GATTTTTCTATTTTCGCAAAAAAAATATTTTCAGTGAAATATTTCTGCGATTTATTTCTATCATTTTGGGGCAAAATTATTATTTTATCAGGCTTAATTATAAAGCAGGGCAAATTTTATTAATATTGTGGGCTTTAAAATCTCTGCGGATTTTATTGGGTCGGCATCCGTAGAATATTCCGCTGTCAGATCTCGGACATTCATTGCAGGGTACGCGCAGATCTGCTGTCTTTTCTAAGCCAACAATCATCGGTCGGCATTTGAATGCTGACTGTGTTTTCATAGTTGGCTGTCATCAGTATTGGAGTACGCAGGGTACATCGGTGCTGGCTCATTCACAGTGACGGGAATCATCTTCTCACATCAGATCGGGCCCAAAATCCTCACTGTCAGTCCGGTTCATTACCAGATCTGTCATCGGCTTCAATTAGCGGATGAACTTGTACCTTTTAAGTGTATGGGTGCTTGGCCGAGGCGGGTACCAGTCAAATCGTGGTCAGATCTGCATTCCTCGGTGGTAACTGTGCATCATAGCTGTGCTGCTGCATCGGGTACAGTCCGATCTCATCAATATTTCTCATTGGTACGAAGGGTTTTAATCTGCAAGTCTTTTCAATATACACTTTAGTTTGTAAGAAGCCGACTTGCCTTTTATATTAAACTCTTTTCACCCTAAGTTTGTGGCCGCCGGGTTTTCTAGCCCTTTAGTGGGTATTTTATTTTGCCTTTGTAAACCCTGCGGTTAGCCATTGGTGGGTATTTTAAATTTGTAATTATTGCCAGCACGGTCATATGGCGGACCAGATCTCAGCTCCTATGAGCCCACTTTGCTCCATTTTAGTCTCCGTCTGCTTTGGCCCCTCCGCGCCTATTTATAGGCCTTTTTTTCTTTTTTTCATAACTTTGGCTAACGGAGGCGAAATTTTTCAAACGAAATATCGTCGGAAAGGTGGAGATCTGATTTTTTCAGTGGTGCAGATATTTTGCATAGATTTTGCAGTTTTGTGCCTCTTTTTCCAGGTTGAAGCCCGATCATTTTTGCATTTTGCAGATTTGTTTCCAGATTTTCATATTTTCAGCTTGTAACTGATTTGATTTTTTGGGACACATTATTGTAAATTTGCAAAAAAAAGTGCAAATCTTGTTGGGACAAAGGGGTTGATTTCTTGTATTGTGAGGGAAATTTGTTGTTTATCTCATTGTATCATGGATTTTCCAAAAATTGTACTTCTAACTCCATATAACTATCATGAGTGGAAATCTCAAATGGAGTTGTTATTGTTAAAATCAAAGTTGCAACGAATCACATTTGGTCAAGATCCAGAACCACAGGGAGCAAAAGAGAAAAGAAAATGGCTTGATAGAAGAGATGAAGCTCTTGGTACTTTGAAGTTGTCCATTTCTCCAGATCTTAGATATCATATTGCATCTTGTACTCATCCTAATGAAGCTTGGAATACTTTAGAGAGTCTCTTTGGTAAGCCAGATAAGATGAGAAAATTTAAGTTGGAGAATGAACTCATGGGTCTTAATCCTTCAGATTTTGACAATGTCCAAGACTTTTTCTCTAAGCTCAATTCTCTTAGATTACAATTATCCAATTGTGGGGTAACTAAAGAGGATGAACAAATGATACTTTCTATTCTTGCTAAGCTTGGTCCTTCATTTTCTGTGTTTGTCTCTACTTTCTATGCTACAATGGATGCTCTTGGCGATACATATAAAATGCCTTCTCTTGATGAATTTGCTGCACAACTCACAAGGGAACAAGCAAAGTTGATGCACATGGGTACATTGAAGTCTTCCACATCTCAAGCTCTTATTGCAAATGATACAAAGGCTTCAAGTGGCAAAGGAAAGAAGCACAAAAAGGAAACCAATTCAAATGAGCAAGGTAAAGATTCTCCTTCACATGGCACTCCTGAGTCCTCATCCTCTTCAAAAGAGGAATCATCAAAAAAGAAGAAGTTCAAATGTGCGTATTGCAAAAGGTTAGGACATGATGAGCATAGATGTTATAATAAGAAGATTGATGAACTCACCCACCTTCTTCAAAAGAATAACATTCAGCTGCCCTCATCAGTGTCTTCTACTTCTTCTTCACCATCACATTCGACAGCTCCATCATCATCACAGTCAGAGAACACAACATCCACTTCTGGGCTACATATGAAAGGGCATGCACTCTTGGCCTCTACAGGTCCTAATTCTCAAGGATGGCTTCTTGATTCAGGGGCATCTCATCATATGGCATCTTCACAGGAAATGTTCTCTTCTTTTGAGCCTTGTAATTCACCTCACATTCTGATGGGTAAAAATACATTCATGAAGGTAAGTGGGAAGGGTTCTATTGGTGTTGGGGAAGGGACTTTCAATGATGTTCTTTGTGTTCCTTCTTTGACCACTAATCTTCTTTCTATTTATCAAATTACTCATGGGGGTCAAGGTAAAACAGTTGAGTTCACTCCTGATAGGGTGTATATAAGGGACTTGGAGACTAGGGATATTGTTGCAATTGGGATGGTTGATCATTCATCTCGAGTATATTCTTTTTCACATTTTGCTTCAGAACCTGATAATGTTCCTTTGACTGCATCACACACTCCATTGAGTGTGACCCATATTAGTGAGGAGAAGTTTGGTCATCTACACCTTGGTATTTTAGAGACCAGTGCTGAGCTTCCTACACCTCCACCTCCTGCTTCTTCAGCCATTGTTGCTTCTGCTCAGCAGGATAACCATAGTTTTTCAGATCTTGCTTTGTGGGATGATTATTTGACAGGGATTTCTACCTTGTTCCTAGAGTCTCATATTACAGATTTGGAGGACACACTTGAGGGGATTTCTCTCCTCTTTGATGACAGTTTTAGCACAACTGTTTCACCATCTTCTTTGTCTTCGGAGATTGATATTCACGAGTCTCCTCCATCACTTGATTTGTCATGTTTCTTGGTTGTGTTTGACCATGATTATGTTGTGGCTCATTCAAGCTTGGAGGCTCCTACTCAGTTTTCAGAGGCATACATGTTGAGCGTTCATTCTTCCTCTTTTCAGTTGGATATGGAGTGGCTTCTTCATCAGCTTATGGATTTGTTTCTTCCTAAGGGGAGATGTGTTGCTTGTAGACATTGGGTCATCTTTTGTTTTCAGGCATTCTTCATTGGCTTTGGAGCTTCTTCAGCATGTAGGGGATATCTTATCTCATTACTTCCCTCTTATGGGGGGGTAATTTATTGTATATTCATGATGGATGTAGTCCTTGGGGGGTATCATTGAGTCCTCCATACATCATGCTTACATTTATCATGCTTGTTTTTTGTTTTCTCTCTTTTGGAGAGGGGTTTTTTCCCACTGGGTTTTCCCCTTTTCTCTGCTTTATGAGAGATTGCATTTCATTTGCATCTGTAAATGGGTACCTAACATGGCCTAGTTGCCGGGACCCATAGTAGTTTGCATTATAATCTTCTCCCTAAGTTGCACTTATGGGGGGGTGTTGGTGTAATTAACTATTTAATTACATCTTCATAAGTTTACTTAGGCAATCTTTAATTCCTAAGTTATAGGATCTTATCCTTATCTTATCGAGCTATCTTTTTGCTCAAGATAAGATTTAGTTGTTGCATGCTTGCCTTTTATAAGCAAGCCTCATCTTGTACATTTGTATCAATTAATCATGAATCAATCTTGCATATTGATAGCAAGCATTCTCGCCATCATTCTCTCTCTTGTGGAAGTATTTTGGTCTAAATTGATTAAATCTAATAGCACTTAAGATTGTACCACCATGAATGGAATGAGTAAAAAACCTAAAGCTACAAATGCCACATAGTGATGAGCAACATAATAGGATGAAGATCATTTTTTATTAGAGGAATTAGGTGCATCAACACAAGGAAGAGCACCACAATTCTTAAGATGTATTTTATTACTCAAAGCTTGACATTCATTGGTAGAATGACCATGCACTCGATGATATGCACAAAATGAGATTTTTTTGTAGAATTTATTTAATGTTCTTGGAGGAAGAGTAATTAGGTGGGATTTGATAAGCCTCAACAAGATATTCTCTTGATCAATAGCAAAGGAAAACAATATTGCTTTCTTATCACAAGATGTCATACATACAGTAGATGATAAAGCATTAGATGAAGATGGAGAAGAATTTTGGAAACCTAGATCTTGTTTGGAAAAGCACAGTATAGACTTCACTTGATTCCTATCATTTTGTTTCATGTTTGCATTATATCCATATTTAGAAAGAATTTTGTATCCAAGACCATAACATGCTTCCAAATCAGATGAAGATATTTTATCTACAACTTCTGAGAAAGATTGGCTTCTTCCTGAGGACGTAAATCCTTTTTAAGTTTTTTAAAGTTATGCATCTTCCTCTTAGGAGAGAAATGAGTTGAAGAGCCCCCATCAACAACATGGGGTGATGATGTTAATGTAGAACCAAGTTGATAAAATGAAACAAAATACTATTTTGGTTTAGATTGTGATATTTTATACTCTTCGCAATCATCCCAAAAACAAGTGTTTGAGGATGAATCATTTGTAGTTGACTCTTTGGACTTTGATGGAAAGATTTTAGGCTCCCCTTTGAAACAAGGTGTGAAATATAATGCCCCCCAATCATCATCTAAGAGTTTTGTTGTAGGTGAAAGACAATTAGGATTACCATCAACTTGTATAGGTTCTACCTTTGAAGTTGGAATCAAAGTATGAAGAGAGTTGGAAGTGTTACATGCTGAAATTATGAATTATAACTTTGTTCATATTATTTAACCATGTATATCTTATTATTATATTCATACTTCATCTCATGCTGAAGAGTAGATGGGACTCCCTTCATTGCATGAATCCATGATCTACCTAGGAGAATGTTGTATGAAAGAGTTCTTGGCATGATATGGACAAGGGTGGGAAAAACCATAGGTCCAACCTCAATGGGTAATGTGATCATTTCTAATTATTTTTATTAACATTATAAAATCCATGAATATTATCATCATTAGGTTCTATAAGATTCTTTTCCACCATTGATCTAGGTCAATGCTACAAACATTAAGACTGATCCATTGTCTATGGGAGTATGCCTAACTCCAGTTTTATTAATGATCACCTTTATCATTAAGGCTTTATGTTTTGTTTTGGATCTCAAGCGGTGGTAATTCATGTTGATGGAATGTAATATCCAACTTTTTCACTTGTATACAATCAAATGAGATAGCTACATCATTTGGTTTAACAAAAGGTGGATCATCAATATATAAAATATCTTGGAGAATCCAATTGTATGTAGGTAATGTTTGAATCAAGTGCCAAAGGGATATTTTTTCAAGAGTATGATGAATGTTCTCAACAATGTCGTATTCTTTACCACTACACTGAGGAATGTTAAATGTGTGAGAAACTGTGTGATAAATTGGTTGTTGTGAAACATGATCACTAGTGATTTCACTTGAAAATTTAAATATATGGCTAGGGGTTTAGGAGGTCCACTAATTAAAGGATACCCAATTGTCAATTATGAGTTCATAACCTCAATTGATTTATCTACTTGTTGATGACCTTCTATTGAGGGGGGATCTAATGTCAACATAACATCTTCATCTATTTCATCCATCATACTATTTTTGAAATAAATATATCAATCATTTCATCCTCCTATGCCACAATATATTCCAAAGTAGGAGAGGTATTGGGAGAGAGATGAACACGATTCTCATGGCACTCAATTATTGGATCCTCTAACACCATGTTAACTTCTTCACAAGTGGGTGAGGTATCGCAAGAAGAAAAATTATAATTGTCATTATTGTCCATGATTTCATCCTCTTTCACCAAAGTGTTCTCACAAGTAGGGAAGATGTTGGGAGGTGAATGAATATTAGGAAAAGTGATATTAAGAAATGTGTCAATAATTTCATTTTCTTGTGTTAAGATAGTCCCACAATTAGGATGAATAGTATGAGAATAGCTCCAATGATTATCATGAGTATCAATGGTTAGAATATTACAAGCTTTAGTAGATGATCTAGGTGAGATGAAGTCCTCAAGGGAATCATCTAGCATGTCAAAGTCATTGGTAGGTATATAATTCACTTATAGAAAGATATCTAACATGATTAGATTACTATGCTTTCCCCAAGATTAATCATTAAATATCAATTGCATTCTAGGTTTATGTATGTTAAGGTCAACTAGGATTGAAAAAATATTTATAAAGTTGATGCAAGCATAGATTTGGAAACCAAGTTCTAGATATACAAATTGACAACAAGTATAAATCTCATAGGGAGATCCTAGAAAGGTTTTTGGAGGACCTGGATATTCCCTAGGGTGTCTATGTCATACAAGGTCTTTTTCTAATATTTTATTTTTAGAGGCACTAGTCACAGGAACTATTGTGCAATATTTTTTAACAACCTAGGATTTTGAATCTTTGCATAAATAAAACTAGTCTACCCAAATTATGCAATGCTTCAAAAAATGTAAAAAAATATCCTATAGATTTGACAAATTCCAACACTAAAATGCAACAATTTTTCATAAATTTTCAACAAATTAAGCAAAATGACACCTTGTGCATACAATAACACTTTCTCAAAATTTCAAATCAGACATTTGCAAGAAGAAACAAATTGAACAGACAAAGATAGAGATCTGTGAAAATTTTCTTTAAGCCACCTATAGTAGAATAGATGTGCCCTAGGGCATTTGAGTCCCTAATGGGGGTTCAAAAAAATGAAAAATTCAATGTTTATTAGATTTCCTATAGGTTTTGTTTCTATGTGCAAATAGGTTTGATAGTGAAAGTTTTTCCAAATTTTTGTCTATTTATGATTGTGAAATTGAAAATGCAAGTGTGCAACAATGTTGAAAAGACTTGAACAATAAATGAAAATATTGAATGCAATTTTTGGATCTAAGATGGAATAATTGACTAATTCCAAGATGCAAAATTCTAAGAATGATGGTTTGAAACAAAACAATGTAATTTTTCACTTTTTTGACCTAAATGAAAGATGCCTAAAAGGATGCAATGAAAAATTTAATATTTTAATGACCTAATGAATGCAATTTGAATGTATATATGATCTTAAATGATTGAAATTAATCCCATTACAACCTATTATGTAATATGAAACGCATTTTTTTTACTTTTTATGATCTTTTATGATGAAAAAGTGAAACCCTAAATGAACAATGAAAGATAATGCAATGTAAAACCTAGATATAGGGTTGAATGACTTTAGATTTCAAAAGGTTTATTATGTCAAAATTTCAAGTTCCCCTAAATGTAACAAATAAAATAGGGAACCCTAAGTTTAATGCCTAAACCTAGGATTTATTTTTGCTCCTTTTCCAAAGGTACATTAGGATGCAAATCAATAAGGTGTTTAGATTGACTTTCAACCATAAAAGTGAGTCAATTAGACCTAGATTTGATCCTTTTGAGCCTTAGAAATGGACTCAAAGTGATTTTATATTATTAAACTAATTAAACTATATGAAATAATATGAAAATGCAATAAACAAATGATTAACAGACTGAAACAACTTGCAGGAAAATCTAGGAAATGTTGAGGATTGTGTAGTTATCATCAAAAGTTTGATTTGAGTGTTGTAGAAGGACTAATTCACCTTAGGGCATATGGGTCCTTGTAGGATTTTTCTACTCTATTTTTGGGGTCCTTTGATGAAGGATCTGAGCTTTTGATTTTTGGTTGTAGAATTTTCAAAACACCATCAAATAATTTTGTAAGTGAGTTTCCATGAGTAGACAAGTTGTAGGGATTTAAATACAATAATGAATGATTTGTATTCAAGGTTCCTTCAATCCTTTTAAAACCTAAATCCTGCACATTCAAATAGAAGGAAGATGTTGGGCCATTTAGGGTCTTTCCTTATTCAAACCCAGTGTAAGTGTTTCCACTTCCACAATGGCAATGTCAATGATAAATGGATAAATCGTAGGAAGGAATAATGAAATAAAAAAATGTTGCAACTCACCACCCTTCAATGGATTCCTTGAAGGAATGAAGTCATACACATCACTCCAAGGCATTGGATCTTTCTTTCTTGATTTTCTTGAATTGCTTTGGAGACCTACAAAAGGGTTATCCTTCACAAAAAAAATGATAACATGAACACATAAACTCACATAGGATTTGACATGATGCTTGGATCTTGAATTGTTGCAATAAATCTCTAAAATGTTTCTCTTGACTTGCTCTTGAATATAATTCTTTCTCATGAATTATCCTTCTATCTTTCTCCTAGTTTCAAATGGTGAAAAGACTACGTATTTATAGGCATTTATATAATTTCCTAAAAATTAGATCCCGATAGTCGACTTTTTCAAGTTGGGTTTTGAATGTTAAAATTTTGACACCAATATATTAAAAATTGGGTCTTGACACCATAGGAGGACTTAGATTCCCTAGGGAACCCTAGTATTGGCCCCATTTTCTAGGACATGAGGTGTTGGGGGAAAAACAATAAATGGATGTATTTGTTCAATGCTTGCAATTTTTTGAAAAATGGTAAAAATGGGCCTTAGAATGCATAATTTAGGAAATTAGGAGCTTAATTAGGTCCAATAAATTAGGGGGGCCAAAACATAAAGTGAAATTATCAAGGGTGACAATTTATGATGGTACAAAACTAAACCTTAACATATTAAATTCTATACTTGATTTATTTATATTTTGTAAACCTAATTTGAATCTAGGTTATCAATGAATGAAACTATTTTTAATGAAGTATGGGTTTGTATTATTTGATTTTAGATATTTCTAATCTTAATTTTGTTTTCCTTCAATACCTAGATAGGGACACTAATGTGGTATCTAAGTTATTTTTCTTTCCATCCTATGAATCATATGTGGATTCTTTAATTCCCTAATGTATGATGGAATGTGCTCTTAAGGATCCAATAGTAACAAGAATATTTTTTTAATCAGAGAAGAAGATATAATGAAATAGAATCTTGATGTGGTTCTCGAAACGATGGCATAGATTCTTAAAAAATAAATAGTGATATGAATGCTCTCAATGATCAAAATGGGGGGTCAATTTCTTCAAGAGATGATAACAATAACAACACTTAAATAATAATTTAATCTAATCATATACCCCTCTAATTCACCTTCCTATAATCAGAAGGAGATGTTCTTGTGGAAAAATATCTAATTTTACTAGAGGAAGATATTACAACATGTTATGTTGAGCATAAAAAAAATCCACCAAAGAACCATAAATAATACCTTTCTCAAATTTCATAAAAAATGAAGGGAGATAGATTTATAGCTAGATAAAAGAATCTAGAGAAAAATTTGTAGTTACATAACAACAAGAAAGTTAAGTGGTGGAACCCCTAAAAATTATTTGTTTTCCACTCAAAATTTTACAAAATCTGGTTAGTTTCATGTCTCTAGGATTAGGGTTTCTCTTGTTATCATGCCTTAGGGTTTCTAAGTTGCTAAAACCCTTTCCAAAAAATCCTAAGTCTTAATCATTGGCAATCATTCTAATTTGATGTTGACTTCCTATTACTAGTTCCTAGTTGGTCAAGTTGTGACTTATGCCTTTTAACTCATTCTATAAACCAACCCCTAAGTCCTAGAGATCCTAGTCACTACCCATCATTTTATTAAAAAAATTTCCTTTATACTATGCGGGTAATAAATCATCAAATATTTGTCAGGTCCTAGGTTTGAGTTTTTATTTTCATGTCCATGTCTTTCGTTTACCTAAAAATGGCCCCTCTTTAAGGATTAACAATTTGCATATGCAAAATTCCTATTTTATAAGGACCATCATATCTAGACTGCTCCTTGCACCCCCATTCAAGTCTTTTTTCTTATTATAATATTCCCACAAGCTGGTGAGAGGGCACCGTGTGTCATTTTGTAGTGTTGGGCCTGATATCTTTGAAAGTTGACAAGTGGCAGGAAAAGACATACCTATGGTGGAGATTGAATGACGTGGCTACATTTGGGTCATTCCCCACTTCCCCGTTTGATTTCATTTTGCATTAAAATATTATCACGGGGCAATAGGCAGATGACATCTATCCATAGGACCCACTGGGCTTTGAAGAAGGAAAGCACTTCATTCGATTGAGATTGATGATTGAGAAGGGGTGATGTGGGTCAATCCTGACCACTCCCCACCATCCAATGGGGGACCCACCTCTGGTTCCCATCTCTCAATGGGGAAGCAGGGGAATGCCACATGGAGTCATTTGAACGACAGAGAAAAAATTAGAAAAGGTGGGAATATTAATGAAATATAACAATGCAGGGGTATGAATGATAAATTATGTGTTACTAAAGGGATGTTCAAGCACATGTTTTACAAATGGGTGAGATGTTATAATCTGGGCCATCTAGTTTGTTTGAGGTTTATGCATACTGCTAAAGGCTTGAGGTGTAAAGTGCATGCTTGTTGGAGGCTCCAGATTAAATCTGAGCCCTTCCCTGCCTCCTTGTTGTTGAAAGTTATGCACTAGTTAAGACTCACGGGGTAATAGGGAAGCTAACACGTGGGTGTTGCTTTAGTACTAGAGATGATGAAGCCTACACATGACTAGGAAGCTCCTCTACATGGTTTGTTTGATTGGTAAATGCTATGACTTCTTATAGTTATTTTTCAAACTTGTTGACTCCAATCTAGATCATTTGTTAATTCACTTTCCTGATGATCAATCCATCAACATTCAAAACTGAGTTTGAGGGACAAGGAACCATTCCGGTTCGTGCAAGCAATCCATAATGGTGGACAAGAAAAAGAGCTACCAAATTGAGAGTTTTAAGGCTATTAAAACTTTCTTTAAAACATAATAGAAGATTGTTGAAAGCATTCTATGCATTTAGGGATCTTGTGCCATGATTTTCAAGCTTGTCTGACACTGAAGTTAGGGTTTTTAGCCTATGTTAAACCAGTAAGTCTAACTGTTGTCTTTCCATTGAAATTTTTTATAACTTGATCAATTATTCCCTTTTCATCCTTCTATTGTTAGGATTTTCTAGTTTTGCATTTCTTTTAAGGTTTGATGTTCAAGTAATTAAACAAACTTTCCTTGTTATTGTCAAAACCTTGCTCAAGTTTTAAGTTTTTTTTTTAGAAACCAAAACCCTAACCCATAAAAAACCCTCAATTTATGGCCCCAAAAGTAAAAGCATATTCATCAAAAGGGAAAGACTCTAACTCCAAAGTCCTTGTTAGACATATAGTTCAGGACTTAATTGATTAGCTGACACCCTCTACTAGTGAAAAACCTAAGGGTCAACCATTGTTCTATTGGAAGAATGAAGAAAGATGACTATCTCTACTATTTTGGGTTGTCATTGATGTCACCATGATTGTGATTGCAAGTTTATGTTAGTGCTTGATCTAGTATTTTGGTCCAGTATCTAAACTAGTATACAAACTACACCCTCCAATATTTTAGTCTGCAATCCTTTGCAATTGACAGTTGTTGCTTGTAGATTTGGGAAACAATTTATGGATGTTGAGAGCATGTATGTTTAGAATCTCTCATGTTTCGGTGCTCATACAATGTATTGGAATTATTCTACAATTAAGTCTATTTCTGGCTAACTTCATTAATAACTTGTGATATGGTGAATCAATTTTGATATGTGGATATATGTGCGACCTATCTTAGGTCCATGCGGACATGATAAAGCATGATGCATGTTTTAATTTATTGGTTGGACAGATTTTGCAAATACTTGAAGTTGACAGTTGGTATTTTTGGTAGACAAGGAAATGCGTCTAATCAGGCTAACCTAATTGATGCTTGTGGTTGGATCGAGTATATATGTTGATTTTTTTTTTTTGAAGATTGATATATCAATGAGGCAGTTGTGAATGCAAAAAAAGAAGTGAAAATATGATGAAGTGTGTCAAGTCAGTCTCTTGAGGCATCACTAGAACTATATCAACATTAGGTGCACATTCTTCAGCTCATTCTTGCTATGAAGCCAATTTTTATTTTTGTAATATTTTGAAGGAAGTGAGCCTCCTTGTAAGTAGTAAGTCCTTTTCAAGGAAGTGAGCCTTATATATTTGGTTTGGAACTACTTTTATATTGTGATTTAATCCTCACCGTTGTTTTTCCCTCATTGGGTTTTCCACGTAAAATCTAGTGTTCTTTGTGTTGATTTTTCTTTATGTTATCCAGCATTTCATGTTCATACTTAATAACAAAAATAAGGTTGTGAAGTTAATAAGTGTTGAAGTTTTGAGTTTAAATTTGGTGACAACTAATTCACCCCCCCCTCTCAGTTGTTTTGCCTTTAACAATTGGTATAGAGCTTATTCCTTGGTATTGAGGAAGATCCTAAAGATTGATTAGATGGATGATAAAGAAGAACTCGATCTACACTTGAGGATCTTGACAAAGTTGAAAATGAAAACAAAGATCTAAAAGAAAATCTTGATGATGCAAATGAATGTGTTCAGAAACTAAAAGAACAATTAAAGAAATTCAAGGAAAGACATAGAGAAGCGAGTGAGCTGTAGAAACACAAGATAATTGGACTAAAAGTACTTTTAGAAGAAAATAAGAGAATTGAAAAATGTTTGAATACAATGGTGCAAAACAAATATGATGAATGCTCTAAACTTGAACAGGAGGTAGTAAACTTGAGAGTAGAATTGGAGAAGGAAAAAATTTGTGAGAACAATTTCAGATCTAGCTCGGACAAACTTGAATAACTGCTTGCTAGACATAAACCAAGTAAGGAAAAAGGTAGCTTGGGAAATGAAACAAGTGAAAGTTCAAAGGACAATCAGAAGACTTAGAATAAAGGGAAGTAGAAAATAAATTCAAGAAATTTTGCAAAGAGACTACCTATGAGAAAACCTAATGCACAAAGGTATCCATTTTTGAATGGCATTTGTTTTTCTTGTAATAAATATGGTCACAAGGCAACAAAATGTAGGAGTAGGATGAATCAGTTTCCTGGTTCTTTCTATGGACAATGTTTTTCATGCAAAAAGATTGGACATAAAGCTATTGAATGCAGATCTTAGGTGAGAATGATTAGCTAAGTGATGATGAATAGGTTTAATGAAGGAAAAATGAATCATCTTTTAATGGCTACTACTATACCTGTAACAAATTTGGACACAAAGAAAATCAATGTAGATTGAGAAGTAATGGAAGTCATACTAATAAAAAAATGTTGTTTGCTATAATTGTAACAAACGTAGACATATCTCAAAGGTTTGTAGAAGCAAGAAGGGAAAGTAGTCTACTCCAGTGGAGAAGAATGAACTAGTAAAAAAAATTGACAAAGAAGAGATGAAGTAAGAGATGAATAAGATATGAAAGAAGAAAGAAGAAGAATAACCTGAAACTGTTGATGTGTCTATGCCCTCGTCTAGTACAAACAATTCCTTTGGGAACTAGATAGAGCATGGTCTTAGGGGGAGCATTATCAAAAAACTGTAAAAACCCCCTGGATGTATGGTGTGTCAAAATTTGGCATGAGGATGTATTGTAAAGAAGGAATAAATAGAAGATTTGGAAAATAAATTGGAAGAAAACATGTTGGCATGCTAATTTGCAGATCAAATTAGGGTTTTTCTATGCTGAGAAGAATTTTTTTAGAGCTTTTTTTTGTTTGTTGCATTTAATGTGAGTTAGGGAAAATCAATGGTGTATAAATAAAATTTTGTAAGTCTTTTTTATCATTTGAGAAATTGAAGAGTTTGAAAGGTGTCTTGGGGAATTCTCAAAGCAGTCTGATGCAATCCTGAAGAAATCATTATGGATACTCAGGAATTATTTCTTAGTTTTTAAAAGGGGAAGAAGGGAAAAGGAAGAAATTTTGACTAAACAACAACGAACTCAAGAAAGTAAGCACAACAATGGACAGAGGATCGAGTGGAATCATTCCACTGAAGTTGAAAGGAGTTGAATTGGAAGAATTTGATCATAGGAAGATGAAGGAAATGGAATTAGGGCTGAAGGAAAATGAGTTAGAAAACATAAAAACCCTAGGTATGGATTTATGGGGAGAATTTCCTTGGTTTGTAGATAAAGAGTTCATCTTGTTTTTGTTGAGTTGATTCAAGAATGATAGTATTATGTTGGACAAACCCTACTTGATCACAAAGGATGTGATCAAAGTGATTACTGGTTTATGCAGTTTTGGGGACCTCCTTGGGAGGAAAACAATGAATATAAAGATGTGGAGGAACTTATTTCCATTGATAAAGACCCTCAAGCTCTATTGATAAACACTCTTGCAGATTCTACTATAAGGTATGTTGCATGCGGCATTTCTTATAAAATTTATTTAAGAAATCATGAAGGTTCGACTTCGGCTATTGTTGTATATATTGCACACATGATGGTTAAAGAAAATAATCAGTTTGATTTGTGTAGCCTATTACTTGAAAACCTAACCAAGAAAGCCTAAATGTCATTGGTTGAGGGTTATCCTTTTTGGTTTAGATCTTTGCTTGTGTACTTGAAATTTTACTTCATGAACTCACTACTGGGAAGAGAAAATGTTGAATGGGAATCTAGTATTCCTGTTGGAAAAAAAAGTTTATAGATACTTGGAATTTTTGGTGGACAATGTAAGTGTTTGCAGAACATATTTCACATCCCTAAAGACAAATCTATGCTCTAGTAGGTTAGTACCTAGCTAGTTTGAAGTGGATTCATCCTCTAGTAAGAAAGAATTGGAAGTCATCATTGGTGAATCCCTTCTGGAACCTAAAAGGAGGAAAACTATTGTAATAGATGCCCTAGAAGAAAAGAAGAATGAAGAAGAATTCCTATCTAGATCTAACTCCTTTGATCTAGAGGATATACAGATGATGCTAGTCAAGGGTGAAATGGAAAAGATTGGTGAAATGTAGAATGCATGCTCTCCATTTGAGAAACTTAAAATTGATGATGAACTGGTTGATCATTTGCTTGATAAGGGTATTTTAGTTTTAGATGTATCAGACTCCTTTCCAAGATTATTGAATAAAGAACACTATTGGAAGGACCTAAAGGGCATAAGTTCAAAGCTATGATTGAAAGAAGATGTAACAAAGAAAAACAAGTGTTATCTGAACATATTGATGAGACAAAAGAATGAATCAAAGAAATATTTGATGTCTAGAAGTATTGTCTTTGATGACCTACAGTTGTTGACAATTTCTGAAGACGAATTGAAGCCATTGAAGTTGAGATGAATAGTATTGGAAAGAACTTTGATTTATTCAAAGATAAGGATGGAAAGTAGAGAATAAGGGTTGGTGAATTATAGGTGGAGTTGCTGACTACTTAGAGGAAAAGAGAAGATATGGTTAAAACCTTCTGGTTGGTTAAGGAAGTTGTTGAGGTCTGTTGGATCATCTCTTCAGAATTCTCTCTGATGTAGAAAATTGTCAACATCTATGTCTGTCTTCTTATCAGAAACCCTCCTTTATGAAGTTATCTTTGTTGGATGGTATAAGTGCAAGAATGGACTGGACTGTGCTTGCTTGGAAAAGGATTCTTCCAATCATAAGAGAAAGGTACAAGAAAATATTTCATATAAAAAGTGTCATTGCCATTTGAATGGTTGAAATGGAGTGTTGGAATTCCTTTGTATATACAATGGTTCCTTGTATAGACATTTACATACTATTTTTCGGTTTCCCTTTTCCATTGATGTCAAAGGGGGAGAGAGGTATCTGAATGGGAGAGAGTTATGTGGAAAGCAACTAAGGTGATAAGAAAAGAGAATGTTGTAAATTTTGGCACATGTTGCCATCAATGAAAAAGGGGGAGATTGTTGGAAGAATGAAGAATAATGAATATCTCTATGGTTTTGGGTTGTCATTGATGTCAACATGATTGTGATTACAAGCCTAAGTCAGTGATTGATCTAATATTTTGGTCTAGTATCTGAACTAGTATACAAACTACACCCTCCAGTATTTTAGTCTGCAATCCTCTATGGTTGATAGTTGCTACATGTGGATTTTGGAGATAGTTTATGGATGTTGAAAGAATGTATGTTTATAATATCTCATGTTTCAGTGCTCGTACGGTGTATTGGCATTATTCTACAATTAATTCTATTTCTGGACAACTTCATGAATAAGTTGTGATATGGTGAATCAATTTTGATATGTGGATATATGTGCGAACTATCTTAGGTCCATGCCAACACAATAAAGTATGCTACATTTTTTAATTTATTGGTTGGAAAGATTTTGCAAATACTTGAAGTCGATAGTTGGTATTTTTGGTAGACAAGGAAATGCATCTAATTAGGTTGACCTAATTGGTGCTTGTGGTTGGATCAAGTATATATGTTGAACATTTTTTTTGAAGATTGATATATCAATGAGGTAGTTGTGAATATGAAAAAGAAGTGTAAATATGATGAAGTGTGTCAAGTCAGTCTACTAAGCATCACTGGAATTGTATCAACACTTGTTAGGTGCACAGTCTTTAGTTAATTCTAGCTGTGAAACCAATTTTTATTTTGTAATATTTTGAAGGTAGTGAGCCTCCTTGTAAGCAGTGAGATTTTCTATCCGAACAGTGAGTCCTTTTCAAGGCAGTGAGCCCTTGGCAATGAGCCTTATATATTTTGTTTTGGAACTACTTTATATTGTGAGTTAATCCTCATCGTGGTTTTTCCCTCATTGGGTTTTCCTCATAAAATCTAGTGTTCTTTTTGTTGATTTTTCTTTCTATTATCTGCATTTCATGTTCATACTTAATAACAAAACAATAAGGTTGTGAAGTTAATAAGTGTTGAAGTTTTGAGTTTAAATTTGGCAACAACTAATTCACCCTCCCTCTCAGTTTTTTGGCACCTTTTAACATGTTCTGTAGTCCTCAAGTTGCTGAAGGGTTGGTTGACAAGAAAAGTGTGGTTAGGGATACTACATTTCCCTACACTCAATGGGAATTGTTTAGTGGTTGGTTTGGGAATAGAAATTGTGGTGTTCCAGTGGGAAACCCATGGAATCTAGACTTGGGAAAGTTAATTGTGCCCAATTTCTATAGGGATGTTGATTTATTAAAAGAAATGGCCACCATTTATGATCTAGTCACAAGGATTGTGAGAGCATTCGATGGAGTTGATATGGTAAGGGTCACAAGGGAGGAAATTGTAAATGTTTTCAAGCTCACCAAATGGAGTGAGGATATGGTTCCCATTAATGAAGAAGCTTTTAGGGTAGAATATCAGAAGTATCTAGCATCTATTGAGGGCCAAAGGGTTACATTGGGTCCATTTGACAAAGAGCCTTTCTCAATTAACTATTTTGTGTCCTATTTTCAAAAGACTTTCTACTCCATTTTCAAAATCATTGGCTATGACCAAGTCACTAGTATGCTGAGGGCCTGGATATACATGGCTACACACATCCAACACCCCAATTACTGCACAATATATGATTATGGAGGATACCTAGCAGAGAAGTTTCACAAAGGTTTGGTGAAGTTGAAAAAGGGTGGAGTTGGAGTAAGATTCAGTTGGTATTCATTATTTATGCATATGTTTTTATTTAAGGGTGCCACTTATTTTGGAAAGAATATGACACTGAAGAGGATAAAGGGTGATTTGTAATTTCCTGTCTAATGTTGGACCACTGTCCTAGATAAGGATGATAGAAAATTTGATTATGTGGTCTTTCAAAATTTATTTTCCTCCGAGTTGAGGAGATCTATGACTATGAATGTACCAAGGATTCCCAAGGCCCTACATGATTTCTTAAGACCTAAGGATAGGAGACTTGAGCTGGAGGTTGATCATAATTGGGTAGATGTTATCCCCTACCCCACTTATATAGTTTTGAGAGTGTAGGGAGAAATGTCTCTCCCCACTTGTTGCTAAAGTATGTACCAAAAATAATTGGGTTCCTTGAAGTAATGTGGTAGCTGGGAAGTGTAAAGAATAAACACTTGAAGGAACATGGAAAGGGAATAGTCTTCCCTTCATGGAAATGATTCTATGATTTTGTGATGATCAAAGGAGGTTGGGATAATATAAATGAAATAATCAAGCCCTTTGGCATGAGGAGAGCAAGAGTAAGGAATCATGATCCTGAAGGGTAAATAGCATGGATAAAGATGAAAATAAGTAGTTCCAAGTTTACCCATGTTTTTCATCTCCCTAAAGATGTCATTAAGGATATTTTTGATCCTTTGAAGTAGGAAGAAAAAAAAATGGATTACATTTGATAAAATGCAAAGAAAAATAAGAGGATATTGAATTCATTTCTCTCACCAAGATTCCCAACGAGATACAAAGAATTGAGCACATGTTCCAAAATTTTGAGATAGTAGTGGGTGACCTAGAAGGTGAAAGGATGAATCAAGATAAAGGGAAGGAACCTATTGAAGAGGAATAGAGTGGAGGATAAATCTTGGTTATGGAGGAAAGGCCCACATACCAACCTCCAAAATAACAAAAAATGATTAGTTTTACTAGAAGAAAGAATAAAGCAAAGAGAAAGGATTCAATTTCTACCTCTTCTCAACAAGAGGAGCAGAGAACCCCCCCACCACTACAAGAAGTATCACTTACATCTCCCCCAAAGTCAATTGGACTTGATGTTGTTGAAATTGACTCTCCTCCAAGACATTCATCACCACCAAGGCCACCGCCTTAGAAGAAGCAAAGAGTTGAACCTACTGGCTTGGTCGATTATGATGATGACTCTGATGAACAAATTGAATTAACAAAGGCGATGCAGCAAGGGCATCCCTCTCCATCAATAGAGATTGTAGACACTTAAAATGACCCTGGGCGCAAACTTCATTTTACCACTTTTCGTCCTAGCATAGTGCGGTATTTAATTATGTCCTTGGTCCACATTCGACTATTAATTAAATAATTTATAATTGTTTAATTAATTCATGTCCTTTTATTCTTCATGATTATTAAATAAATAAATTTTATTTATTTATTCAATACATCTTTAATTGTCTAAAGTCCTCCTTTAATTAAATAAATTTGTTAATTTGTTTAATTACCTTTATCCATTTATTCTTCCTAATTATTAAATAAATAAATTTTATTTATTTATTTAATATGTCACTAATTTCCATAATTAAATGAATTTATGAATTTATTTAATTATCAGTCATAATCCTCTAAAATTAAATAATTATCTTTAATTATTTCATTACTCAATTTAACATTTCCATCATTTTAAATCAATTTATTATTTAAAATGATTCGTTATTAGCTGTTACTTCATTTTAGTAAATAATCTGAAAAAATTTATTTATTATCTCACAAAATCCATATTTTGAGTTGATTTAATTCAAATTGGTAGCTTTCTTCCAAAAATCAAATAAAGCGAGCAGATTCTTAATTTTTCAAATTTTCTTTTTAGTCCACCTCTTATCTTCTTGATTTTTCAAATCTCATAAATCAGGCAGTCTTTATCTTCTTGATTTTTGAAAATCTTTATTTTTCTAATTAATTATCTCATCTTTTCTCCACTGCTGATTCGATTCTCTCATATGACATCTTGACCACTCGTCTAAGGATTTTTCCCTAACCCTGATTAGGGATTATTAAATGAAATCCCATCCTCTGATTTTAGGTTTCTATCAAGAGTCGATCTTGTCTGTCCATTCAAAATTATGTTTTCTATAAAATATCAATTTTGCTCATAATTTAGGGACCACTTCGTTATTATAGGCATTATAGTCATTTATCATTTGTTATAGTCATTTATCATTGGCATAGGCATAGGCATAATTTTACTTAAATCCTTCAAAACTTGCATAGGACAATGTCATAGTCAAATCGCTCACACACTCGATCTGAGGGCATCAATCATATGCTGCAAGCTAGGAGGTGTTATGGAGGTGAACCATGGAAGCTTCAACAAATATCTAGTATAATTGTTCTTGTTATTTGCTTTCTTTGTGCTTCATAAATTCTTTGGGTTTATATTATTGATCTAATCATTGCTAACCTTAATCCTGAAATTTACCCATTGATATAGGAATAATACCACAAAAAATGGGTTTAAGGTTAAGCAAAGCTAAACTTATTGGGATAAACAATACCGATGATGTAAGGATTGAGGCATGCACAAAACTCCTTGATGATGATTCTTTTGTGAAATCTAAGGCTTTTATGGAGTTTTCCTACAAAGAAAATAAGGATGAATATGTCCAAAATGTTGCATTGAAAAGAGGTCTTCACCTAGAGCTACCTGATGTAACCATTCAAACATAGGTTCTAAAGGAGATGAAAAACAAATTTCAGGGAATGACTACATCCGAAGGCAGAGAGCTAGTGAGGAAAAGTGGTATCTTATTATTTCTAGAATGCGACCTATCCTCTGCAATTTCCTTTGATACAGTAAAAATATGTGATAGGACCCTCTATAACTCAGAGGAGGAGGCCACCATAACACTACAAGGATCTACATTCAAAGAGTAGTGGGATACACTAGCCATCTGGGATTTAGCTCCTAACATAAAGAAGCCTGAAGTTTTAGAGCCTACTTCAAATTATAGGGGAGGTTTGATAATAAAGAGGGTATCAGATACATCAGCTATTGAGGCTACCACCATATCAGTGAATGTAGCACAATTCACAAAAGCTATAGTGGAGTTAGTAATTATAGAAAAGGAGCAATTTAGAAAGAAATACAATGATTTTTTGGTTGAGTATGGAAATAATCAACAACAAAAGATACAACTACAAATAAAATTAGCATTGTTAAAAGAGAAATTGTAAAATGTGCAACATAGTGATCCAATGCAGACTGATACTACTTCTCCATCTACTTCATATGAGCCAACACGTTCTGCTGCTCCACCGCCAACAAGTTCTTCATGGGAAATTGTGCCCTACAATACAGGAACTATTCCCATCTCAATTGTGGAGCCACATACATCAAGAGCACCACAAGCAAAGGAAGGTGTCATGAAAGAGTTACTTGAACAACTCAAGGATTACAAAGAAAAATGTGACAATCATAATAGAGAAATATTTTTTAGAAATATGAGGATTGTCGCTGCATTTTTGGAACATTTAGATAAATGGGTCAATAATAGATTGAATAGCATTCATGCTAGCTATTCTTCCATGAGGTTTGCTATAAATAATTTTGATAATGATAAAGAGATAGCCATCCCACTAATTGAAACATGGATTCCTAGGTTACAAGAGTTGAGGATGATGTCTATGGGAGCCAAGCATGACAATAATAAGCTTGAAAAGCTCAATCCTACCATCAAAATTGTAAATTGAATTCAAGAACGAAGGGGGACTATAGAGCCTTTGGAGGAAAGGATAAGGGAATTGATCAAGAATTTTCATGAAACACATCACGGCCTCCTCCCATCCATTTTATGTGATGATGGTAACTTCAAAACCCTACAAGACTAGAGAAAAGAAACAAATGAAGTCATTTCAAAGCAAGTTTCTTTGATTTGTGAAGGGCGTGATATGAGCATGCTAAAGAAAAACATGGATATATTGGGCCATGTAGAGATTTCCCTAGCATAATTTGATAAGGAAAAAAAAAAGGTGGTTACCAAATCTTCACCCTACATGAAAAAGGCTAATGAGGTCATGGGATTCAATTGGATCACTAAAGATGAATTCCAAGCCTGGAAGAAAAAAAATTTAGATGTATTGGATGATTGAGTTGCGCTTTTGGGGTGGCATGTACAATTTTGGTTTTGAGTATGCAACCATGGTGAGTAACGAATGGGAGAAGCACAATGCATAGCCTGGAACTAGTACAGATTAGGATTTTGCTAAAGTATGGATAATATATTGTCTTCTCTCCAATTTGAAATTGATGACAAGATTGTAGACGTGGATGTGTTCCTTGTCTTTTCTATTTTATTCTTTTTATGCTTTCCTTCATCTTCACTTGGTGTATGTGGATACATTTTGGAGCATGCAGATATTGTTAAATCAGCTCAAAGATTCCTTTTGGAAGGTGGGATCTGATCTCCAACAACAAATTAAAATTACTTTTGTCTCATGTTTATTTCCCTCCATTTGAGGATGCACATATAACAAAAAGGGAATGTATTTTGTAATGGTTTGATTGAATAGTGATATGTGTACTATCTAGCCTAAAGCTTGTTTTTCTCATTCGTTTCTATAAGAAGGAATCAAGGCTAGAAGTAAAGGGTTTTTTGTTTTGTAATTGATCACAGAGAAAACTATAAATATAATACTAAGCATATTTGAGTTTTGTCTTAGGTTCAAGTATGATAATGCATATGTAATTTTGATAGCAATACTGGCAATATAATACAGAATGGCACAAATTCAAAGCCATTTTCTCTCCTATGTACTTGTTACATGAATTATGAATAATATAATCAAGGATTATCTTATTTGTCTCCATTGATTTCTAGTGGATGTGTAGTTTTGTTCTTGCTTGTTAATTCAAAGAATTAATGTAAATGCTTGAGTGAAGCTATAGGTTTTTTTCAATTGAGTGCTAGGATATTAGTAAGAAGTGATGGTTGAGAATATAATGTTGAAATGTTGTAATGTAGTGTTTTCAAAGCTTAAAGGATGTTATGTGTTAAATTTTTATCAGATTGTATAGGTTTTTGGATTGACTTTGTTACTAGGATGAGGCACTGATCTAAGTGAATATTCATAATGCATTTTCTTGGTCAATTCAACATAAAATCACTTTTATTAACAAACTTTTCAAATGGTT
Organism: Sequoia sempervirens; assembly: GCA_007258455.2. Lineage (NCBI taxonomy): Eukaryota > Viridiplantae > Streptophyta > Pinopsida > Cupressales > Cupressaceae > Sequoia > Sequoia sempervirens. The sequence goes on from VDFB02291406.1 coordinate 22,693, forward strand.
TATAATTGCTATTATTTTATGTTAAGTTTCACCATTCTCATGCTCTGAATGTAGAGTGTTGTTAAGAAGTAGCTAACTTCTTTGATACATTTCGTTTGTTGAGCTATTGCATGAGAATTATATGTTATTTACAATGTATTCAGATATTAGGTGAAAAGGTCTTCAAATACATTTTGGGATCACCCTCCCAGGTTTTATAGAGCCCAAAGTGCAGGAGTAAGTCATTGTTGCTTTCACTCATTTGTTGGCCAATCCCTTTGGGTTGCTAAGGATTGGAATTGGCAATGCCATAGGAAAATTTGAAGATTAGCTTGGTTCTTAAAAAATAACCAACATTAAGTTATAGTTGAAACATCATAGGAACAGGACAAATTGGAACTAAAATAAGTTGTTAGGGAATATGAATCAAAAAAAAATTGTTGCAAATTCATATCATTAAAAAACTAAAGCCATAACTAGCACCAAACTT
>VDFB02291408.1:0-34105 GCA_007258455.2 Sequoia sempervirens
AATATACCCACGATCTATAATGCTCATGGGCCCATAATTTTATTTTGATCCTTGATTGTTGATGAGATCAACAATCCAAAAGTAGTTTTGGGCCCCATGAAAATTATGTATCGCAAGTACATTTTGCTAGATCTTGGTGCATTTAAACCTTGTTATAAATTAGAATTTTAAAAAAATTAACATAATTTTCAACTAATTCCTAAAATCTCTATAAAAAACCTAATATATTTGTAAAAAAACAATTATAATAAAATACATTTTAATAGACCTCTTTATATTTTTTGTTGATAAGTCTGAATGCTAGCAATGAAAATTGGTTTAGGAGGCAAAAAATAGATATCCGTTTTGCTTCTCTTTGCCCACAAACATTCACTATTAAACTGGAAAACACTACCTTCTTTTATTTATACACCCAAAAATAGATATCTATTTTTTATTGTTAATATCAAATCTTTGTTACTCACGAATATCGCTTTTTAAAAAATGGATATCTGTTAATAACAAATATCCATTTTGTTTTTGTGTTTACCTTAGCAAATGCACTTTTTACCAACCCAACCAAAAAGTCAAATGCGAATTCCAAGATTTTCACTTCCTTTGTGTTGCTTTTTTTTTGTTGCACCACCACTGTTTGACCCCCCATGATCCTACACAGACCCATATATATAATAATCAAATAAAATATATCATAAATTATGTTTTTCAAAAATCTTACTCTAAGGGCTATGATCCTAGAAAATCTCATGTCATGGTGACTCCATTCAATGGTCTAGCCATTACTTCAAACTAGAAATTTCCTATGAAAACTAGGTCAATAGAGGAAGGATAGCACCATAAAAACCTTCAATTGAAGTTCCCTTTGATGAAGGTAAGGTCATTTAAAGGTCCCTTCCATAAATGGTTTTCAACATGAAACATTTAACATTTATGATAGAGGCATCCATTCAAAGTTATCCATTCAAACATTATTGGCACGTGGTAGGTCTAAGGTGTTCAATATTTTTGTCTTCTAAAACTCTTTTTTTTTTTTGCTTCTATCCCACAAACAAAAACACATATTCCCAAGGGATCACCCTAGTGCCAAACACTTAAGCCCCTTTTACACCATAGATATATTGGTTGTTTCATTGTCTTTAAACTTATGTTCATGCTCAATTTAAAACGCTACCATTTTAAACTCTAGCTGAGAAGATTCATTAAGAGGGATTTTCTTTACTAATTCCATACCATATGTTTTTTGTTTCAGATCTCCTTTGAAAATAGATTCTAGTCTACATATATTCTTAATGTTGCATATTCTCCATGCATTTTAAATTATTAAAATATTTAAAGATGTTAGTAAATGGTTGGATAGCATAAATATTTCTAATTATTTGAAAATAAAAAATATTAAGATCTAAAGGTATTTTAGAATTGTATATGACTGAAAAATTAAAAATAATAAATAAATTTTAAATTTTGTTAAATAAATTTTAAATTTTGTTTATCCTTAAAAATACTAAATAACATATTAAAAAAAAAATTTCTCGGATGGATGAACAAAAAGAAAGGAAAGGTCCTTTTATAGTCCACAATACCAGGTAGTTTGTTTTTGTGCAATAGAATGTAATGGGCGAAGATTAAACTGTTCCAACTAGAAAGAAAAATCAAGCTTTTTTAAAGATTTTTAGGGTGAGGATATAAATGGTAAGGATTTATTATTAATCCTAGATTTAATGTGGAGTTTTTGTGTACACCGAATCTTTTAGCTCATGTTGTCTTGTGACTCTAGGAAAGCCTTTCAAACAAGGAAAACAAATATATGTTACAAAATTAATTATTATTATTTTATTTTTTTTCTGAATAAGAGTAACTCTTAATTTTTCCTACCTTTTAATATTTAGTTTGAAAACATGAAAATATTTAAATTCTCATAAATTATTTTTTTATTAATTTATATTATTTATTTATTCTAAATTAAATATGCAAATAGTAAAATTATTGAAATGACTAGCATTTCTAAATTTAGAAGTTTAAATTTTTAAATTTACATTATGCAAAATTTCCATTAATATTAATAAAATCTCACCAGCCAACGAATTTTTTTTAGAAAGCCTACCTCCATGGAGCCTATGTTCTATGGCCCACCCACCACCTTTCGCTATAAATGTTGTCATTTCAAAAATGTATAATGTTTTCTTTATTGAATTTTTCTAGAAAGCTTACCTTCATAGAGCCCACCTTAATTTATCATTTTGCCATAAATGTTGTCACTTAAAATTATTGAAACAAAGCAAATAAATCATGCAAAATTTACGATAATATTTAATAAAATCCCACTACCTTTTTCTATAAATGTTTTCATTTCAAAAAAGTGTACAATGATATTTTTATTGAATCAAATCAAATAAAGTATGCAAAATTCACTATAATATTTATAAAATCTGATCAAACACATTGAATTTTTCTAGAAAGCTTACCTCCATGGAACCCACCTTAATTTATCCTTTTGCTATAAATATTGTCATTTTAAATTATTGAATCAAAGTAAATAAATCATGCAAAATTTACTAAATTATTTAATAAAATCTCACCAGCTATTGCAATAAACATTGTCATTTCAAAAAGTATGCAATATATTTTTATTAAATGAAAACAAATAAATTATACAAAATTCATTATAATATTTATTAATTTCACCGGAACACTGAATTTTCCTTAAAAAGCCTACCTCCCTGGAACCCACCGCCCACCTTAATTTATCCTTTCCCTGCTATTTTTTCGCTTCAGACTGAAATTTCGCCATTGACGTACTAATGTTGTCGTTTCAAAAAATTGTAAGATGTTATCGTGGAGATGAGAAATCAAATGTAAAAAGAGTGATGTTCGCCACGTTGGTGACATTTTGTCACTCAGAGATTCAATCTACATGGCGCAGCATGTCGGCAACCTAATCATTTCCCCTTCAGAGTGACCTGATCATGACTGTATTTGTGAGGAAATTTTAGAATGAATAGCTATATAATTCAACTTTCAATAAACAGTTTCGAAATTGTAATGAAAATAATAATATTGTATAAATAATTTTAAAAAAACGAACTAGATCAAATTCGTCTAAATTTCATAAGTTATAGCAGAAATTCGCTAATAGTATATCATAATTATTAGTTGATTTATGGCCATATTTCCTTTATTTAGTTTCCACAATTGATTTATAATATAGTTTAGTAGCCCCAATTTTGATTTATAATATAGTTTAATAGCTCTAATTGTATTCTAGGAGGTAAAATATACCCACGACCTATAATGCTCATGGGCCCGAAATTTATTCTAGATTGTTGATTGTTGATAAGATCAGCAATCTAAAACGTAGTTTTGGGTCCCATGAAAATTATAGATCGCAGGTACATTTTAACTCACAAAAAACAATGAGTGTCATTAGATGGACGATCCAAAAGCAATGTTGGGCCCCATGAGCATTATAAACCACAGATACATTTTACCTCATAGAATAAGAGCATTGCTAGATTATATTTTAAGTCAATAGTGGTAAGCAATATTATAGCCTACCCCTTAAACCCATTGAGAATTTCCACTTTAGGCCCCTACCTTTTCAAAAGAATTTTTTTTTTAAGATTGGAATGATTCACCATCATTATTAATACATTTCCTATTATTTTTCAAGATTCATTAATATTTTCTATAAAATTTTAGTGATGTAAAAAAAATCACCAATAAAATTAATACTTTTTCCCCCAAAAAATGAAAGATTCGCCAAGATTTTTTTGAGGGGGGTTTCTTAAAGTTATCACTAATTAGATTTGGTTAATAAAAAGAAAAAATTTAAGGATATTTAATTTTAGAATTATGAACATGAAAATAATAATGATGTATCATTAAATTTGTATGTCGTTGGGTCATCCCACAATAATGGGTTACACTTTTTGTCCAAACTTGACATTGAAATCAACATTTTCAAGAGAAAACTTCACTTTGTGACACTCATAGTAGGTAAACTATTAGGAATTTGACAATGATGTAAACTAGTGATTTGTGAAATCTTGTCTCTATATTTTAAATGTATTTTTTTTCATCTCCTTTGATAACTAGTTTTTAATAGTAAACAAAATTATTTTGAAAAAGTGGTGTGTACTTCGGCTCACATAACCTTTTTTCTACAAAGGATAAAATTCTGATTCTTTGAATTTAGGTTGGTAACACAACTATCTAGCGCTCTACAAAGGATAAAATTATGATTCTTTGAATTTAGGTTGGTAACACAAGTATCTAGCGCTTTCATTTTGTTTCATAGCATTTTGTTGAATATTTTTCTTTTAATTAAATTTTGAAGTCAAAACATTTATAATTTAGGCATAGGTGCACTTTGGCTTGCATAACTTTTTTGGTATGTATTGAAATTAAATTTTTATTTTTTTGTTAGAACAAGGACATCAATACCTAGTGCGTATATATTTTTCAATATTTTTTTCCTCAAATTTACTATTTTTCCACAATGATTTTTCATCAAACTTGATGTTTGGTGAAAATCCTATGTACAATAAAACCAGAAAATAAAATATAAAATAAAAACAAAATATATTAAATCCTATTTATTTATATTTATTAGCTCTTTCTTCCTCGTGTGGCAAAGAGGACATCCCACACAGAGGAAATTTTTTTGGTAATGTTAGATACTAAGTTCTAAAATGTGTAAAGATTTGTAGGAGAATCTTATGGAATTATAAGATATTGAAGTTACTTATGTTAAATTCTATTATGCTAGTATAAGCATGCTTATAAGAAGTAACAAGGTGGAATATGAATCTTGAGCCACTTATCATGCATGTTATAACACACCATAAAGCATCGTTTCATAGAGACAATTATTCCAAAGTTGTATATCCACCTTGGAGAGAATCTTTTGAGAATGGGAAATACATCAATGACTTCGCAAGGACACCACATGTGCATAACCAATCATCTTGCAAAATAGTAAACATAATTTTAAATGTATCTTAGGTTTCATAACCACTAATAATTCAAATCCCCAAGTATAACACTCCAAACTAGAATGGCCAACTCACGTAGGTGCCATCTATTATATAATATTCTCCAATCCTCAGTCTTAACATCTAGAATTAGGAGAGTTCATTTAGTCTGTCCAAAGTCAATAGTAAATACCACTATTGCACTCCACCATATTCATGAATATACATAAAAATTAGCATCAAGATTCTTTGGAATGTAAATTTAAAGAATGATTCTAGTTAAATTGTTGATATTCAAGTTTGTGCATCCCTATTTCAACATGGTAGATCTTACAAATGTTGTCCTTAATTTACAGGATAACCTATAAGACCTTAGAAGTTGGCTCTTCATGTGATTTGAAATGGGATTATTAATCTATAACAAAAAAAGGGGTGAAATTATTTGATAGTAAAAATAAACTACTAGATGATTCACCATGAAGAGATTAAGATAAATAATAATAATAAATATAGTTATCATTTCAGCCACAACCATAGTTATAAATAAAGAAAAATGACATAAACATGTATGGTTTCAAAATAACAAAACTATAAAATATATAAATTTAAAATAAAGTAGTGATGAAAAACAAATTAAATAACAAACAATAGCATTAGAGAAGAACACATCAATAGGAATAACTAAGAGCTATATTCATGTCTATTCATCTATTTGTTTTCTCTTACGACAAAGATGAAGGGACCATAGGTATGGTCAGAAAGAGTTCAAATGATTGAATTAGGAAAATATAATCTATTACTTTGAGGATATGAATATAAAAGTATTTTCTTCTCTAAAATTATCACACCTCAAATTTTGGCTTTCAATTACTTTTAAATTTTATATGAAAATATGTGCTTAAATAGACATGAATGGATGTTTTTACTTCAATTGATGTTTAGATAAAAATTATAATGCAATATGAATATTTCATTAAAGGATCAAAGAATTGCGATGATTATTACTTTTGATTAATGATTATGATATCATGACTATTAAAAAACTAACCAATGTGATGGCTTTCTAGTTTGAATGCACTAGTATTTTTTCTCTCCTGAGTGGAGAGGGAGAATATCACTAGAGAGAAGTGTACAAAAATTATGGAAAAACAGGGAAATGCCAAATTGACTCAAATACACACTCACATAGGTCATGCATCAAAATTCAAGTAAGTTGTTAAGTTATTCCTTGTGTTGTCAAAGAGTTAATCATGTGTGGTCTTGTCGTAAGGAGAGGTTAAAATCACATCCAGTCTTGGCCTAGTCTCAAGTATTAGTTGAGAGGTGATATCATTGTGTTATCATCATCTATTTGTCTTTCTTTTAATTGTTAAGGCTATTTGATTATTATTTATAGATACATTAAATATATATATATAGAAAGAGAGAGAGAGAAGTTAGCTCAACGTATGGCTAGTTAATGTTTAGTGGAATAAAAGATAACTGAATTAAACCTTATGTGGAGGCTACATGCCAAGGAAATTGGCACCGTTACTAGAGTTAAAAGAGCTCAAACTGCCTCCCTTTATGGAGAGGACGTGGGAAAACAGGGGAGGTACATGTTTTAAAAGGGACGTTTTCACTATTTTTTGAGGGACAATAGTCTCATAGTAAAGGAAAAAAAAAGTAGTTTTCATTATTAGAATGAGGGGATTCCATTGTTCTTAAGGGCGTAGTTTGCTATTAGAGAGGAAAAATGTATTTTTGAGTAGCACATGGATGATAGGAGGAGGCATATGTAATTGAATGGGCCTAAGTCTTTGCATTGTTTTCTATTAGTAGTTGCCTAAGTATTGTTAGCTTTTATGTGAAGAAGGGAAATAAGTCATATTTTCATGTTATGAGGAGAGTGGTTCATGCTATAAGGCATAGGTATTTTGGAGGGTCAATGAGAGTCTTGAGGTTGTGCATAGAGGTTTAACACATGTGAAGGAATAGAGACATATTTCAAACATGTAAATTGTTTATTTTTCTTTTATTTTCTTGGTAATATAAATATATACATTTAGAACTGTTGTCACATAACTGTGCACCCTAATTGAGCTGATAAAATCACTCATCTAGCTCATGAAGCATGGGATGATCTCCCTGAATGAGGGCTCAGATAGTGGAGATCAACTTCTAGAGAGGGCTAGTTCCCCTGGTTTTATCACCTACTCTAACCTATCCTATTATTGCATGCTAATAAATGGGTGAAATTGAAACATGAAATGAAACCTATGACTTAAAAATGTGATGCACCAAAATGGTTTTAAAACCTACACTATTTTTTAAACTCACAATATGATCAAATGAACAAGCTGCTTCATCACAACTCAGGTTTTACATACTTATAAATCAATATTCATAGGAAAGATGAAGTTTTCCTCAATCCTAAAAGGAAAAATTAGATATTCTCACAATTAGAAATTGTTCAAACTAATTTCATAACCTATGACTTCCATAAGGTATGGATATCTCTACAAAAAGGTGTTGAAGGAAATGAGACATAAATTGAGGATTCATATTAAATCATAGAAAGTACATCAATCACCCATATTTGTACACAAAATATAGATAAGAGAAGGCACAATACTTGTATTTTATTGATAAAAAGGAGTGTTACATAACTGTACAAGCCTAAAAATGAGTTACACTTGTTGCTTCAGCTTGAAAGATCCGAAGAAAGTTACAATACAAGCTAAGAGAGTAAAAGAACTAGTCAAAATTCCACTCTTAGGCCTACTTATAGGCTTCTCAATAGCTTGCATGAGATTAGGAACATGTGCTTGTTGGGTCAAACTTCTCTGGGTGTCCAAAACACTTTCCCCTAGTTTGTAGCCCTTTAAACTACTCCAAAAAAGTGTTTGGATGATGAAAATGTCATGCTTTGATCTTGTCTACCAACTAATTTTCTTAAATTGCCCCTAAATTTCCTCCAACTGCTCATAATTTCTCATTATCTCCATCAAACTATCTTGACCTTATCAAACTAGCTAATGGGACATGTCTATGAGATCTTTAAGGGCTGAAAAATGACACATGCTTTATGTTCTATAACCTCTTCATGCTAATCTCTAATATTCCTCTATGCTCTTACCACTGTCAAAAGATCTTTGTCATTCCCTTATTGATCTTTATCACTATCTATGAGTATTCTTTACACAATATCAAGAAATGTTATTCACTAAGTCTACAAATTACAATAATAGTCTTCATAATCTCAATGATACTATTGTCCTATGTTTCTATCAAAACTCTCTTAATACTGCCCTGAGATTGTGATAGCTGTCATTTGTGATTCTTTTCCTTTCCCTTGCACCTTTCCATTCATTTCTTGCTCAGACTTTGGCTCACAAAGCTTTCATGGAAAAAATCCTATAGGTTTCATACCCAAAAGATTCTATTATTGCTCTGTCAGAAAACAAAAATAGCATTTGATTGTTATGGGGTTTTCCTTGTATTTGCACCTTGTTAAGCTGGAAATCAAGCAATCCCTGCACCTTAGAGCTCAAACAAGTTACCAATATCATACATTATAGCTCTCACAATATCTCCCTACAACCTACATAGACCACCCTCTCAAACACTTCTGGCCAACAATTAGCTAGGATCCAGTGTTCTCTCCAGATGAGAACTTGTTGATCATCAAACTTAACCATATATCCAACTGTCCACATATCAGCCAACACCAAACATGATGTTAAATGACAAGCATGGAGCCACAAAGAAGTGTCTCAAGCTTGGATGATAGGTCATCTACTCCAATTGGTGCTTCTGCACTCCCTCCCTATAATCTTGTTATAATAGAACATTCAAGCGTAGTAGATTCCAAAAACTAGTTAAGGTTGGAAATAGCAGCAGAGACTTGAACTTCCCCATTTTTAGTTGTCGGGATTTCTGCTTTCTCTCATTCACATTCTAATGTATCACTTTGTCTAGGTATATCATGCACTCTGTGATGGACTAAGTTTATCCTCTTAACATTGAATTACAAACTCTAATTGTGCTTTGAATTTAAAATTGATGACACAACAGTGGGCGTAGGATTTAGTAGCAAGAGTAACATGGCATAGGAAAAGGTAACTTGGTTTTAATAAAACCACATTATAGAAGGCTACATGAATGGTCCCATGGGCATGTCTGATAATCCATACAATAAATACATAATATAAAGTCTCTTGGTGCAAAGGATGTGACTAAGACACTCCATTTGAACAAGTACAACAACTTCAACTAATAGCCACAGAACTAGTATCAGTGACCTGGTCCTAATTGTTCAATCAATCAAAATGGATCGATTAGTTCACATCATTCATATAAGCATTCGTACCATAAGGAAACATGGTTCCACTGCTAGAAGAATGAAATTTATCCCCAATAACTTGCACGCAGTTATGCACAACCACCTTTGTTCCTGGCTCCCTATTATTAGGCCCTCATAGAATATGTTACTGATATTCCTTAATAGTGTTTAAGGTAAAAATCTTCCAAAGACTGCCCTCTAACAACTGTCACTATTCATTTGCCACTAGTCCTTTGCGCTGCCCAATACCCATGTATCTCTTTACCTTTGCATCAACTTTAGCATGGGAAGATGAATAAAAAACAGGCAAGGTATCTCAGTTTGTTGGTAATTCTGTGCCTTTATCTGGTAAAGAATCTTTCCTGACATGGAAAATTATTCCCGATTTCATATGTCCAAGGACACCTGCTGACTTCAAATTAGGATTTATAATTCAGGAAACACATATTTAACCTGCCTCAACATTAGGGCCTGTCACCAAGATTGCATTTTTCCCTTAAGACTTATTCTTCACTCCATATGCCTCTTCTTTGTATTGTCAATTTGTCATATATTCACTATTTAGTCATCAAGAGACTATACTATCTTTTTCTTGTTGATGAAACTATCATCAACAATCATGCTCTTGTCTATGCTTGAGATTTGTCCTTTGTGTTTTAACTGCTGTTATATGCTTGGAATCATTATCCCTCTTGATGATTCTTTGAAATCCACATCATATTTTGGTTGTATTTCCCATTGTGTTGTTGACATATCCTATGTCAACATTTCATAACTACTGCCCTGAGAAATCATCTTCAAAGTCCAATGGCAGACAACTTACGTAGACTAGGTTGCTGATTTAAAATAACATTCAATTCATATAATACCCACTATGTAAATCATACTTTGAACTGTTATATACCTTTGGCTGACTAGGCATCTTCCCAATCTCCTATATCTCTATCTACACAACTTACACAGGTTTTCCTGTTAAGAGCCTTGAAGATTTCCAGTGTATTTGTATTGTATGGTATTCCTAGAATAGGAAAAAGGTTTTTGTTACCTAAAAATTTGACAGAAACTGATGTTTCCTCACCACTATGAGGTGATAGTGATTCTGAAAGAAGATTTAAATGATTTGGCACTTGCTAATGAGAATCTCGAGCATAAAATCCATCCAAAATATGCAAAGTACAGAGAAGGTGTGAGTTAGCAGCAAATTTTATTTGTAACAGTTTTTGAGCTTCAGTTTTATTCCTTTGATGCAAGCCCTTAAAATCTTCCAACAGCATAGGATGTGTTGGTAGCAACTCCAACAGGCCATTAGTAGTTTTTTTCATATTGAAGAGAAATGTCATAAATTTTTGTGTTCTTTGAAATCAAACTACCCATACTTAGTTGTTCATTCATCACCTTTATACTGTGGTCTACTGCATTAACTGAAGCACATATAGGATTATTACCAGTTACTTCACCATACGAAAGGACTACTGAATCTTGTGTAAGCTCCCTATCATGTTAATGAGATGAATGAATGAAGGTTTGGATTCAAGTAGCTTTTCAACCTTTGCCCTAAGTGAACCCAGACATTCATTACAATGAACCACAATCTCTAAACGTATTAACTATTTGCTTGATGTCGTACTAACATATATCGCAATAACATAGGGCCTTCCTTTAAAAGCAACACCATGGGCTGGAATTGTCCTTTGATAACTTCTAACTACGAACCATAATATATGCTAGTATCTGAATGATTCCTCTTTATAATAATCTTCACAGGTCTGGAAAAAAGAAATACCCTTGTTCTTCCCATAGACTCTTAACTAACAACATGACTACGTTTTCTACAAGATCACAATTTGGCCCAACAAGACGTCTCCCTTCCTATAGCTTTCCTGCTAATCCCTCCTACAACCACCACTCCCTTAGAATTGTTATGTCTTTGTGCAATTTGGATCCAACAACAATTGTCCCCTTCTTATACCAAAATTATGATTGTATTGAGAAAGTGTACAACTAGAATAGAGAATCACAGTTTTACCTGATAAATATATAACATAAATGCAGTTTGAATTGTCATGAATGACCTTTGATATTAACACTTTTACTGCCAAACTTTTCTTTTTGATTTGTTTAAGACTGTTACACTACCATTGAGGACTACTAGGGTAATAGTCTTAGCAAGTACCGCATAAATAAAAGTGATGAAAATGGTGATAGAAATTGACTGCTTGTCAAAATAATCAGCAACACAACCATTTCCTCTACAAACAAAATGACAATTGGGAAAACCTGAGGAGTTAGCTATCCCAACAAGAAACTCAAAATTGTAGCCTATTGAGTTCATTTTTGAACATACTGAAAGATCATAAATCATGGCTTGGTCATTGTTAATTCATAAAAGCTCAAAAATTGCCCTTCTTTACTGCTTCTTTGTGCATAAAATTGTCTTCCTTCTCTTTTAAGGTTGAGTGATCATTTTCAATCCTCTTACCACCTATATAACCCAAGAATAACTATGCAGGAGGACTTGACATGTACAACCAGGGTTAGCAATCCCTCCCATAACTAATTCCTTGATATTTCAACCAAGGTGCAGTAAAAATCTCAAACTTCTACTAAAGCAAGAGTCACAAAACCATGCTTTATATCCTTGTTTTATGATATCTTTTAAAATAATCAAAGAATCGTCTCAGAAACCTTAAAAAATAATCCTTCATAAGGGTAATAAAGTATAAATAGACTTCCACATGATAACTATATCTACAATTTGAAGGAGTGTACCAATAAGAACTTGTATTATAAAGCTTTGAATGCATCAATAAGGTGTGAATGAGCTGTTGTAAACTACCATTCTTCCTTCCAACATGTCAAGTTATCTCTTGCAATGTGGGTCACATCTTCAATACCATTGGTATGTGGTGAACTTTTCTCCTTTTCCTACATGATGGGCTATTCCAACCCTTAAAAAATTATTTCTCCATGCTTCATGCCATGCTTTTATCTTGCAATGTAAGGGTGAAACTCTTGAAAAACCAACTGCTAGTCTCATGTTATTGCTAGTAACTTCCAATAAGCCTCTTTAATGAAGCAAATAAAAACCCTAGAACTCATGTTTTGTGAGTAGAGAAAGCAAAATCTAAAAGTTTTCACTTTGGCACCTTTGACTTAGCAATGCACATTTTATTTCTATTCCTTCTTAGCTTTATAAAATGACTTTTTAGCCAAAAATGTCAACATATTTGGTTGTTTTTTTTAATGTTTTGCCTAATAAAACACATAGGAATAGTGTCCTAGCATATCCATTTGGCATAGGAGTTAAGAGGACTTAAACCAATCCAAAATAAACCTAGCAACCAACAGAAAAAATCTCTAAAACTATGAACTAAGCACCTAAACTAACCGTGCTTCAACACTTGGAGAAAAGAAAGACTTACATTGTACATTAAAACTTATTAGCTTGAAGGAAAACTTATGCTAACCTACCCTAACCAACGACAAAACTTTCTCAAACAAAACCATTGATTGGTTCCTTGATGTAGCTTGCCTTTCTCATGAGTTTACAATGTTTCACATGTTTCTAAGTGACTAGGAAGACGTAGAGAAATACAAAATATTTGACCAACTACTGTAACAACACTTGGAGAATGAAAATATATCCACTTACCTCTTCATATTGGTCATGCAGATAGTTGTTTTGAAGTGGATAAGTAGGTTGATTGCCTTCTTTAGCTGCAACTTCATGCTTGGGTGCAAGCATGAATTGTGGTACTCTCGTGGCCTCCATTCTAGCTAGATTTCTAATAGAAAATCCTCTTGAAAGGATAAAATTTGAGCTCTCCTTGCTGGTTTCATGCTTATAAATTCTTTCTTCATCATTTTTCTAACTTGTAAAGATGGAGATTTCTTTCTTATGTTCTTGTTTTTTATGATTTTCTTCTTCTAAAGGTGCTAGCTTAACATCCAAACTTGAACAAAATTCCTCCAAATCATTACAAAATAGATCTTCTTCAATTTACTCTTTAATTTTATGTATAAGGGGACTGACTTTGAGTTCATAAGAACTCTTCTTGTTGTGTGTGCCAACTTCTCTATCTTGTAAAATTAAGTTTTCCTCATTTTCCTCCTCATGGGCCAACATCTTCTCATTTTCATTCTCATCCTCTATCTCCTCCAAGACTTATGACAATACTATAATTTGTATGCTACCTTCATCTTTATCAACAAAACAAGAAAGCTCATCAAATGAAAATGTTAAATCTTCATTTACATCACCTCCTTCTTGCTTGTTGTCTCACTATCCCAAAAAACATGCTCTTCAACTTGTTTTCCTCGCTGGTCATGCTCATCATCCCTTTCCAAGCAATTTCATTTTTCATTTTGTGCATCTTGTTAAAGGGTCTGAATAGCAAGAAAATTTTCTTGATCTTCCCCAAAAACCTCCTCTTCTTGTTCACTAAACCATCTATCTTGGTAGACAATGGGACCATCTTTGCAAAGGTGAATGGTGCTAGAACAAGAAGGTTGATTATAAGAGTCTTGTTGGATTTCTTGAGGAAGTATAAATTTTGGAGAAGGTTGTTATTGAGGGATACTAGGCTCTTGCAACTGATAATGGTCCCTAAAACTTAGAATTTCAAGCTGAAAAGAATAAATTGAAGGATCAAGAGGCTTACCTTACTTAAAGCTTGGAAATTTTTACTTGGGAGGATCTTGTTTTCCATGCTAATCCAAAATATGAGAAGTTGATTGGTCTTTTGTGTTTTTCACTTGAGCAAGCAAAATATTCATCTTCTCTTGTTTGGCATCAATCTCTTTTACAAAATATTCTTTATATCCCTCCCTTTGGTGATCTAACTCATGTTGGTGTTGTTAGGCTTGATAAGCCAACTCTTTGTGTTGCAAGTTACAACCTTTAGAGTGAATTCATTCACATAAAGAATCACTTTGAAATTTGAGTCAAATTTTATCATTAATATTGTTAGCCGGAAAGAGGAAAAATGAAGGAACCATCGAGAAAATCCTACTACATCTTTCCACAAAGAGCTTGTGGACCATAAGATTGTGAAAATACTATCTATATTAGGGGTAGAATAGAAGGGTCATGTCTCACCTCATAGATATACGTATAAGGAAAGATATGAATGCTATATATATATAATTATGATCATTAAGGGAGAAAGAATAAATGATTGTATGTAAGAATTGTGTATGAAATTGTATATAATAGAATAGAGGGGAAGACATATATTTTACTTTTTTAACCTCTAAGTACCCCTCATGTTACTCCCCTTACCAAGAAATAACGGGGAGGAAAGGCTCATGTAGTAGAGGTTAAGGATCCTACACCCATAGCATATCCTATCGCTCTTATGGAGATTGTCCTTCTACCATTAATGGTTATGAAGAAAACTTTACCAATAGTCCTAGCATATTCTCAAGATCTTATCCCTAGTCCCCATCTCAATTAGAGCCAGATTGTGTGTGAGCATAATTTCCACTGATGTTTGATGGAAATGGAACACAATGACATGCAAAAATCCAAGGATAAGTCTTTTTTCTCAATCCCTCTGCCTTCTTTCCTTTCTACTCCTACTTTTGTCTTTCTTTTAGTCCATTGAAGAAGTGTGGATGAACTTCACCCCAAGAGGGTGCATGTATTGATTGTGCCTTCTCTATAACTTCCTCTCCTCACCACTCTAATTAGCATTCCTTGACTTGTGCAGCCCATAGATATGCCTCACACAAAGGTCATGTCTAGTGTGGCCATGTTTGCTCATCCTAGACCTCAACACTCTAGGCTATCATCCATGTGTAGGATTGAGTAGGATCCTATCCCTAAATCATGCCACAATAAGTCTACTCCTTCCACTCCCATTTCTTCTTATATCCTCATCATTGAGGATATCTCTTCTTTACCAAAGTTTGTTACTACTCCTCACTCAAAGGTTCACATTTAGGCTCCTACTCCATCACAACCTATAGTTGAGTCACCACACTCCTCTGTAGATAATTGTATGTTTGACTCTCTAGAGGACATTTTTTATATTATCAAATACTTTCATAAAGTCATTGCCACTCAACTCACAAGATCTAGTAGATGGGAATATTGAAGCAACCACATCTTTAGTATTTTTGTAGGCAAGGCATCTAGTACCATTCTTCCCATTTCTCTTTTGTGAGCTCACACTCATTCCTGCTATGATCTAGAATATGAGGAGGATGACTTTCTAGACATAATTTACTAGAGTAGTACCTTACACATCTTTAGATTATAGTTTGTTTGTTTGTTTTTGTTCCCATGTTCTTTTATGTATATGTTGTAATCTCTCCTAGAGGACCTAAGATACCCTCATAGATACTTGGACATAGGGGATAAAATCTGTCATAAACTAATTATATTTGTATCATCATTCTTCTCTTTGTTTTTCCTTAATTTTTGACATTTTGGGATAATACAAAGCATTCAAGGTATTTAGGCCTTCTTCCATGTTAACCCAAATTTGTGTTTTCACTTTTTCTTCATGTCTTCCTTCCTCACAATATGAAATATTTGCAAACTTGATGATGATTCATATATAGTTATAAAAATTTTATCGATGTGAATCATATTGACCCAAAATATTCAAATCCCATGTCTCTCTATCATGTCTTTGTTATGATAGGACCCTAAATAACTTATGTTCCTTTGTGAAACACAAGGAAATATAGGGATTCCCACATTCTCATTAAAAATCTCTTATCTTGTGATTTTGTTTTAAATATTTCTACATATTTAGCTATCTTATTTGTCATCTAGTATGGGGGTAACCCCCTAGAATCTATCTTTGTGAGTTTCCTCATCTCTCTTTTGTGGTTCTTCTACAACATAGTTTATAGTAGTCATATAATGATAGAATTATTGTATGGTCTCTAGTATAACACAACTTATTGCCCATACATATTGGTGTCGTCTTAGCTCTATATAGTATTTGATGTATAAATATTCACTTTTATCCTAACAAGTTGTCTGCAATTAACATGTTTATGGTGATACAACTTAATCATTCTATGCAAGATCAACTAACATTCATTGCCTAGGGTAAACTCCATGTGGATAGAATGCATGTCTTCCCCTTTGCATCTTGGGTATTAAAACAAAGAATTATATGTTAAGATGGATATGGAGTGGGGAAAAAAGGGGGGTATGAACCTATCTTTTTTTATTTCATTATGAAATGAGATCCACACAAAGAATTGACTTGCAACCCTTTGGTGAGTAAACTCAATGAGGGAATCTATTGATTTCCTTATGCTTGAGTATGAGGGTATCAACTTGAACAACACTTTTGGGAGAAAAACTAAAAAATATCAAATCAACTCAATTATGCCAATTAAAACTCAAAACATCAATTTAAAGTTCAATACAAATAAATACAACAAACTTTCTATAGATTTGAGAAGGGTAAAAAATTGTGTAGCAATAAGCAAAAGGCAGTTTTTAGAGGCAAACTGGGACTCATTCACCCACGGGTGAATGGGTCTCTATGCAAGGTTTTCAAACAACTTTTGGGATCCTCTAATGTTAGTTTGTAGCTTCCATTTGATCTGGGTTTCAGTGTCAAAAATTATGAAATCAAATTTGTAGGTGAGTTTTCATGATTTGATGACAACTTTGAGAACTTTCGCAACATTGACAACTTTTCCACTCTTTCTCTTCAAGAGATCTTGAATCCTTGTTCAACCTAAGATCTAAAACAAAAAAACAAGAGGTATTTTTTTAATTTTTGGTGAATGGGGATTTTCCTTGCTCAAACCCCATTTGGATAATTAAGCCTTGAACTAAAATAGTGAAATATGAAGGGAATGATGAATGAAAAATGCAATGTTGCAACTCACCAACCCTTGAATAATCCTTTGGAAGTCTGAATTCTTGAGCTTGATATTGCATGAAATGGATTCAAATGATGTGGATCTTGATGCTTGAATTTATGCTTGAAATATGACTTGAATGCTTGCTTGAATCTTTGAAACCTACATCACAATGTTAGCTCAAAAAACATGCATGATGCAAGAAGAGTTTGGCATGATGCTTGAGATTTTGATTGCTGCAATAAATGAATGATAAATATGCACTTGAACGCCCTTGATCATAAACTTTTCTTTAGGAATACTTATATGAAAAATCTAACTTCTTCGTAAAAACCTCTAGGATTGATTTGATAAAATAACATTGCATTTAGAGGTATGTATCCTTAATTTCCCAAAAATTAAACATTACAAGCTAACATTGAAATTTTATTTTAGGGACACTAAAATACTATCAAAAAAATATTTTAGATTTCGGTTCAAAGGCCTAGGGAGGACCCATTCACCCATGGGAAAATGGGTTCTAGGCACCTATTCCTAGAACACACATTACAAAATAGGGATTATTAAGGCCTACTTAAGTCCAAGTTTAATTGAGGGGCCTTAACAAAGTGTGAAAATGTAAAGGAGTGTATTTTCCTGTACTACATTTAGCCCCCACTTTAGTGAGAGGATGACCTTGTGTGAAACTCACACTAAAGTAGATAATCAAGAGAGGTCTAAGTTCTAAGATCTCATGGTAAAACAGACAAAGGCACAAAGAGACACATGGCTTTCTTAAATATGTAGTAGTAATGACAAGATACTCAATCATACAATGCAAAAGACCAAAAGAGAGAAAAATAAAAAAATAAAAAGGGGTGGATTAAGCCTTGACTATTTGTCCAACTCGATGTGGATCAAGAGTTAATTATTTTTCCAAAAAATGTTTACAAGTGAAACCCACTGTCCACTATGCAAAAAAAAATGCACTCACATGGGCTAGTGAAATTCATTGTCCACTAGTTGAGCCCACAAAGAGTGGAAAATGAGAGATTATTATTAGGCTCTGATTGAACTAACCATCCCAAATTTATACCTCCTAATAAATTTGATAAGGCACCACACAATATGAACTTCAAGCTTCATAAGGCTTAGAAACTTGCATTATTGTAAGCACTCATGAACAAACATGGCCCTACTGGGAAGCAAGGTTTGTTATGCTTGGTGGCCATGAAAAATGTTGTAACTTCGAGCTTCGCAAGGCTAGCAAGGTGTGTGATGCTAAGCACTTATGAACAAACATGGCCCTATTGGCAAGCAAGGTGTGTTATTCTCAGTAGCCTTGAAAAACATGAAATAAGATATTTGAAGGGGTTTTTATTAGTTAATGAAAGGTCTCCTCTTACAAAACATATTTCCTAATGTCTCTAAGAGAGTAAAAGTTGAGGATAAAAGATTCACAACTTAGGGAATGCAATCTATAGCATCGCCACTAAGAGGAATTCCATATGCTCGAAAAGGTCACAATCCTGAAGGACATTAAACTTATTGAAACCACCAAGAGGAAGACACATCACATGAATTAAGAATACCATACTAAGAAACACAATTTATAGTCAAAATGTCAAAAGATAATGCCAATGTATGCCCCCACTTTAAATAAATTGCTAAACACTATGCTATGAGAAATTACTTTAAAGGAGAAAATGATAAATGCTCAACAATAAAGAATCTACATGAAAGCTTATTTGAAAATACCTATGTCAAGAATATGTTTCCAAATGAAGCTACACCATGAAAAAGGGGTTGCCCCAAAAGAAAATCCAAAACACATAAAGAATGGACATAGATTTGGGGTCACCATATATCTTTGCTACATTGTTATTATAGAGCTCAAAAATGCCATCAATCCTCAAATACTCATAAAACTAGAAGAATGACATATAGAGAGAAAAAACAAAGGAAAATATTTTGGGTCAACATGGAAGAGACTTGAATGTCTTGATGCGTTGCATCATCCCCAAAGGAAAACACAAGAAAAAATAAAAGATAAAGGTTTACGACATATAGAAGAATGTAGGTACAAATAGAGGAATGAACATAAAGACATGTCAAACAAAATGATGTGAGAAATCACATTACACGCATGCAATCACAAAAAAATAACATGAAAAGAAGACAAATAAAAAGACTAGTAAAGCACATGTGATTCAACCTATAGCAGGTCATCGACATCACAATCTTGTTCAACATATGCAGAAGGTGGATAACTAGCCAAAGGGACAACGAAAAGTGATGTACTAGGAACTTCACTAGGTTCAACATGTGGCAACTAGTCACTCTGGTTAGGAGGATCATCACACTTGTTATCATTTAATTTCATAGAAGAGGGGAAAAATGAATTTATCTCATTATGCACTTCATCAATTCTTGCAATTTCATTATCATCATCCAAATTAGTCAAAACAAAAGGATTTATGGTAATATCCAAGGAAGGTGCTTGTTCTTGTTGTGGTCAAGATATAGGATTTTCTTGTTGCAATGAAGGTGGAGAATCATCATGTATTACTTGATCTATTCTTTTATTTTGAGTTGTATCTTAACGTTTTACTCGTATCAGATGAGCAATATCACGATGTTTATGTCTATGCTCTCTAGCATTTTTGTTTCTTTTTGTTTGATTTTCAAGTTACAATTGTGTAAGAGAGGTATTATCAACCATAGGTTTCTTTTCTTCATTTAAGAGAGGAATGGAAGGAACCTTGGGAGGTTGTTCAACCATTTTCTCTTTGACTTTATAAACTTGTTTGATTTTAGGAGGCACAACGAGACTTATTTGGTTATCTTGTTTAGGCTAGGAAATTCAAGACCAATTAGTGAGGTGGCTATTACTTGCTTCCCTTATTTCTCTACTAAACAAAGGGTAGTTTACCTAAGGTACTAAAAAAATATTGATTTTAAAAATAAACATTAACCCTGACACAAATCATACAAATTTTATAGTCCATTATTACTTTGGTTGTCATTTCAAACCTATATGCTTATTTGAAAAACTCAGAGGTAGGAATGTTATTATAGTATATATAATCTTCCACATAAAATTTAGTGAATGTGTTTTATAATAACCCCCTCTAATGTTATCTACATTCAAACCTAGTAGTTGGAACAATCTAGAGAAAGCTAAAATGAAAGGATGTTTATATTTATTTCCTTTGAATGCGTAGAGAATGATTTAGAGAAGGAGACAATAACATACCAGTTATTTTATCTATTTGGTAAATAAACTCATAAAATTAATATAAGACATGCAATAACTAAAACCAAGGTGATATTGTAATCAAGATATCATAATTTATTAGGCCTTTCAAAATAAACAATTAATCTAGGCTCTACATAAACACTCGAAAAATAATAGATAGTTGCATAATATTAAATGATTCTACTAAGTAATCGATGAGTATACCCATATATTTATTCAACTTGAAAAATCCTTATAATTATTTGCAATCATCTAGCTAGCTAGCTAATTAGAAATGCACACCATAAATAGTGAGACACTTAATCAAGGTTGAATCTAACTTTGCAAAGTTACATATCTTATTAAAAATTTGGGTTAAATTGAGATCGTTACAATACCAAAATTGCAACATCTAGAACTAGAAATTGAAACCTTATGGCTTGTAGTGAATTTCATTATTATTTTAGTTAAATTGTAATTACTATATTTTAAATTAATTTTCCCTCTTCATACAAATGAAAATGATGGCTCATATAACTGATGTAGGCCAAACTATATTTCAAAACGTGCACATATATAAAGGAAGCTCTTAAAATCCACAATTTCAATTATTGCAAGCAGCGATCATTCCTCCATATTAGGTCTTTCATCATTCTCTATCCTTTAAATCTAACTTAACAATATACACACATACCCATTATCGACCCATACAACAAACTTTTAGTTATTAATGGTATTTAAGGAGAGGTATGAGAGTGGATGGTATTAATTCCATTAGCTAAGAGAGGTTTATCATGTAACCTTCACTCTTAGATTCTTGGTGGGATTCAAGTTTCTAGAGGAACATGCAACCATGAAACATTTATTTTATGTTGATCAAGCTCAAGTTGGGTGATGTAAAAGGGAAACGTAGAGTACACATTGTATTGTCATGTGGTGGGTTCCATGAGGAACTTGGAATCATGGAACTTTAAAATATAAAAATTCACTCCTAGGGGTTTAGGTTTTATAAGAAACCTAGAACTTTAGGTCCAATAGTTACATATATCATGGAATAATTTTACTAAGCAAACCTCTAAAAAAATTATAATTTCATAAAATATTTTAGAATATAATTTTAAATTATTCACTAATGTGAGTGAAAATAAATTTTAATAGAAAGAGAAATGAATGAGTGCAAGTGTTAAAATTTTTGTTCAAAAGCACAATCCAATCAATTTTACATCGTGGCTTTAATTTGAGATGGAAAATGAGAAATAAATTAGCTTAATTTTTAATTTTAATTATAATGCATAGGGTAAATTTTGAATCACAATTTTGATATGATGTAGAGAACAAGAAATTTCATAGTTCTTGGGATGTATGAAGTTGGAACTATTCAAGGCTCATATAATTTTTTTCAACATTTATGAAAAAATATACTAGTTCTACACTAGTCATTACATAAGGACTTTACAATTTTTACCATCAAATTTATAAATAAAATTAGAAAATGAGGTATGCACTAACATTCAATCAAGCATTATTTATAAAAAACACGAACTTACTCATTCATATATATAAATATATTATATTAATATATGCTTACAACTTAATTATATCATTCCAAAATAAAAAGGAACTTTTGAATAGTTGCTTGAAATTTTTAGATGAAAGTATTTCTTCAGATAGAGATACTTCTATAACTATTTAAAGATAAATATAGTATTATCATATCTTAGGCATGATTTAGGACTTAGATACTTCTATAAGTACTTGGAGAAAAGGTAGTTTCATGATTTTGTAGCTCTTAAATCCTGCTTTGAAAAATAATCGACTGAATTATTCCTCGGTTCTCTCCTTTCCACCTGTAGTAAAGATCATCATAGCTACGTCAAACAATAATCCTAGTCGATTTAAGCTTCCTTGGGAACCATCAATGAGTGCATCAACAATTAGGACCTTCCCCTCTTTTGGTGTTGCTTCATAAATCTTCTTCAAAAGTTCTATACACTTGTTATCATCCCAATCATGTAAAATCCATTGCAATAATTATAATAATAACCATTGATTATCATAGTATTGATAAAACAAAGAACTAGAAGACATAGAAAATTACATTAAATATAATAAAAACCTCTAAGAAAACATAGTATTGATGTAAAAAACAAATAGATGAAGTCATAGAACATGAAAGTATGTTGTTTCTTAGTGTTGAAGTTTTTACCTTCATGAAAATTATATCTCCACAAGGAATTTGATCGAACATGTTTCCACCAATATGCTTCACTCCTATAAGTAAACAATAACAAATAATGTCATAAATTTCTAAAAAGTAAATAAGATTTACTTACTTATATATTATATATGGCTCTAGGAAAATTCGCTGCTAAGAATTCACCATGGAAAATTCACCACCAACAATTTACTAGAGAAAGTTCACTGACATGACAAATTCACCTAATGGAAAGTTCACCAGGAACAATTCATGGCAGTGAATTTTCTATAAAGTGATTTTTTTATTCTCTCTCTCCCTTCCTCCCTCCCTCTCTCTCTCTACATTATTTATCTTCATTCAACTTCTTAGTAATTTTTAATAAATTATATAAAATAAAATTTTATTTTTTATAAAAAAAATAAGGATATACTATATTAAAATATTTATTAAATAAGATTTGAACTTAAGGCTTCAAACATATAACTATCATAAAATATAAAATTTAGTAGGATTGGATTGCAATATATTTTTCTTCTTTCAAATAACTGAAATTGTTTTAAAAACCCTTAAAAAAACACTCTTTCCATTGAAATAGATACTTTTAGTATATTTATTCTATTATGTACGAGTCTGTGCATACAGATCGCCAGCACTATAAATCCGCAAGAAAGGAAAGAACTAATTAGTTTTTCAAGCTGTGAAAATTGAGATGAGATTGCTTACCAGGTATGGGAGGTGCAGTTGCAATGACATGGGGTAAGTCAAAGTTAATGCCTTGTATGTGTGAATGTTGAGCTACTATAACAGACAATGCAGACCCCACTCCCCCAGCTACATCCACCACACTCTTAACACTCTTGAACCCATCATACATCTTCACCACACAAGCCATGACTTCTTTTGTATCGCAGGCCATGCCCTGATTGAAAAGCTTGTTGGCTTCAGCATTTGTTCTGACATATTCCCAGGGGCCTGTGCCATGCACTTTCTCAAAGGGGTGACACCCTTCCAAAACAGCATCATGAAAATGGTGGTGAGCATCCAAGTAAACTTTGTCTGCTATTAACATCACAAATGGCACACAGGATTCCTTGTTTTCTTCCTTCACTAGCAACTTTGAAACGCTGTTCAACCCATATTTCATTTGCTTGGTTTGCTCATCCATGTCTTCAGTGAAGACCCCACAAGAAGCCAGCAATCTCAGAATCCTAAACAGGTATTCCTTCTGGGGAACCTTATTTTCTCCGCAGGAAGAAATGTGCTGTGCAATTTCATCCACACACACAGGATTTTCTCCGCCATGTGTAGCTATAATTTGCGGGATGTTAAGCAAGACAGCTGCTTTGAGAGCCATGGGCTTGGCAGCAGAAAAGATCATCTCATAAAGGTGGAGATGGGCTTCCATTTTGCTGGTGTGAGTGGAAGAGATTTGAATGATTCACTTACAATTTTACTTCCTTTTATAGTGGAAAATTCTGTTAATGGATCAATCAGATGAATGCTTTCTCACGCTTCATCTAAGTGACAACGTGGGCCCGTTTTTATCGGATTTAAAGTATCACATGTTAAATGAAATCGGATTTACACAAAAACACCTTTAATTTGATGATTTATATATTGTTTTGCATTCACATCTAAATAACCACATTCTTAAACTGTTTACGATAGAAATTTTTGTAGCTTATATTCTCTCTCATGAGGCTAAAATGAACAGGGTGCTGATTAAGGGCTGGGGTTGTATATGAGTGAAAAATTAAAAATAATAAATAAATTTGAAATTTTGTTTATCAGAAAAAATAGTAAATAACATATTAAAAATTGTTTTCTGGGATGGATGAACAAAATGCAACAATGTAAAGGGAGGCGATTGTGCAACACAATGTAATGGGTGACCATTAAACTACACCAATTGTGGACTAAAATCAAGTCTTTTTAACAATTTTTAGGGTGAGGATAGAAAAAATCAAGTCTTTTTAACAATTTTTAGGGCGAGGATATAAATGGTGAGGATTTATTATTAATCTTAAATTTAATGTGGAGTTTTTGTGTACATGGAATGTTTTAGCTCATGTTGTATTATGACTGTAGGAAAGCCTCTTGACTTGGGAAAAAATATATATATGTTACAACTTCTTTTTTTTTTTTGAATAAGAGTAACTCCTAATTTTTCGTAGCTTATAATATTTAGTTTGAAAACATTAAAAAATTTAAATAGAAATAAATTATTTTTTTATTAATTAATATTATTTATTTATTTTGAATTAAATATGTAAAATAGTAAAATTATTGAAATGACTAGCATTTCTAAATTTAGAAATATAAACTTTTAAATTTGCATTATGCAAAATTCCCAATAATATTAATAAAATCTCACCAGCCAACCGATTTTTTCTAGAAAGCCTACCTCCATGAAGCCTATGTCCTATGGGCCACCCACCACCTTTTGCTCTAAATGTTGTCATTTCAAAAATGTACAATGTTTTCTTTATTGAATTTTTTTGGAAAGCTTACCTCCATGGAGCCCACCTTAATTTATTATTTGGCTATAACTGTTGTCATTTCAAATTATTGAAACAAAGCAAATAAATCATGCAAATTTTACTATAATATTTAATAAATTCCACCACCTCTTTCTATAAATGTTTTCATTTCAAAAAATGTACAATGATTTTTTTATTGAATCAAATCAAATAAAATATGCAAATTTCACTATAATATTTATAAAATCTCACCAAAGACATTGAATTTTTCTAGAAAGCTTACCTCCATGGAGCCCACCTTAATTTATCTTTTTGCTATAAATGATTCAAAGCAAATAAATCATGCAAAATTCTCTAAATTATTTAATAAAATCTCACCACCTTTTGCTATAAACATTGTCATTTCAAAAAACTGTACAATATTTTTTTATTAAATAAAAACAAATGAATTATACAAAATTCACTATAATATTTATAAAATTTCACCAAAACACTGAATTTTCCTACCTCCCTCCATGAAACCCACCGCCCACCTTAATTTATCCTCTTCCGCTATTTTCTCGCTTCAGACTGAAATTTCGCCATTGATGTACTAATGTTGTCATTTCAAATGTTATCGTGGAGATGAGAAATCAAATGTAAAAAGAGTGACGTTCGCCACGTTGATGACATTTTGTTACTCAGAAATTCAAGCATGTCGGCAACCTAATTATTTCCCCTTCAGAGTGACTTGATCATGACTGTACTTGTGAGGAAATTTTATAATGAATAGCTATATAATTCAACTTTCAATAAACAGTTTGGAAATTGTAATGAAAATAATAATATTGTATAAATAATTTTAAATAAATGAAATAAATTTAATTATTAAATAAAGATTAAATTAAATTAGATGAGATTCGTCTAAATTTCATAAGTTATAGTAGAAATTTATATTAATTCGTCAAGAGTATATCATAATTATTAGTTGCTTTAGGGTCATATTTCAATTATTTACTTTCCACAATTGATTTATAATATAGTTTAATAGCCCTAATTTTGATTTATAATATAGTTTGTTAGTTCTAATTGTATTATGTGAGGTCAAATATACCCACGATCTATAATGCTCATGGGCCCAAAAAATTTTTTTGATCCTTGATTGTTGATGAGATCAACAATCCAAAAGTAGTTTTGGGCCCCATGAAAATTATGTATCGCAAGTACATTT
Organism: Sequoia sempervirens; assembly: GCA_007258455.2. Classification (NCBI taxonomy): domain Eukaryota; kingdom Viridiplantae; phylum Streptophyta; class Pinopsida; order Cupressales; family Cupressaceae; genus Sequoia; species Sequoia sempervirens. The sequence continues at coordinate 26,232 of VDFB02291408.1, forward strand.
TGCTAGATCTTGGTGCATTTAAACCTTGTTATAAATTAGAATTTTAAAAAAATTAACATAATTTTCAACTAATTCCTAAAATCTCTATAAAAAACCTAATATATTTGTAAAAAAACAATTATAATAAAATACATTTTAATAGACCTCTTTATATTTTTTGTTGATAAGTCTGAATGCTAGCAATGAAAATTGGTTTAGGAGGCAAAAAATAGATATCCGTTTTGCTTCTCTTTGCCCACAAACATTCACTATTAAACTGGAAAACACTACCTTCTTTTATTTATACACCCAAAAATAGATATCTATTTTTTATTGTTAATATCAAATCTTTGTTACTCACGAATATCGCTTTTTAAAAAATGGATATCTGTTAATAACAAATATCCATTTTGTTTTTGTGTTTACCTTAGCAAATGCACTTTTTACCAACCCAACCAAAAAGTCAAATGCGAATTCCACGATTTTCACTTCCTTTGTGTTGCTTTTTTTTTGTTGCACCACCACTGTTTGACCCCCCATGATCCTACACAGACCCATATATATAATAATCAAATAAAATATATCATAAATTATGTTTTTCAAAAATCTTACTCTAAGGGCTATGATCCTAGAAAATCTCATGTCATGGTGACTCCATTCAATGGTCTAGCCATTACTTCAAACTAGAAATTTCCTATGAAAACTAGGTCAATAGAGGAAGGATAGCACCATAAAAACCTTCAATTGAAGTTCCCTTTGATGAAGGTAACGTCATTTAAAGGTCCCTTCCATAAATAGTTTTCAACATGAAACATTTAACATTTATGATAGAGGCATCCATTCAAAGTTATCCATTCAAACATTATTGGCACGTGGTAGGTCTAAGGTGTTCAATATTTTTGTCTTCTAAAACTCTTTTTTTTTTTTGCTTTGTCCCACAAACAAAACATATTCCTATGGGATCACCCTAGTGCCAAACACTTAAGCCCCTTTTAAGACCATAGATATATTGGTTAAGTTTCATTGTCTTAAACTTATGTTCATGCTCAATTTAAAACGCAAATTTCATTTTTAAACTCTAGTTGAGAAGATTCATTAAGAGGATTTTCATTAATTCTATACGATATGTTTTTTTTTTTTGAGATCCCCTCCTTGAAAATAGATCTTGAAGTCTACATATATTTTAATGTTGTAGATATTCTCCATGTATTTTAAATTATTAAAATATTTAAAGATGTTAGTAAATGGTTGGATAGCGTAAATATTTCTAATTATTTGAAAATAAAAAATATTAAGATCTAAAGGTATTTTAGAATTGTATATGACTGAAAAATTAAAAATAATAAATAAATTTTAAATTTTGTTAAATAAATTTTAAATTTTGTTTATCCTTAAAAATACTAAATAACATATTAAAAAAAAAATTTCTCGGATGGATGAACAAAAAGAAAGGAAAGGTCCTTTTATAGTCCACAATACCAGGTAGTTTGTTTTTGTGCAATAGAATGTAATGGGCGAAGATTAAACTGTTCCAACTAGAAAGAAAAATCAAGCTTTTTTAAAGATTTTTAGGGTGAGGATATAAATGGTAAGGATTTATTATTAATCCTAGATTTAATGTGGAGTTTTTGTGTACACCGAATCTTTTAGCTCATGTTGTCTTGTGACTCTAGGAAAGCCTTTCAAACAAGGAAAACAAATATATGTTACAAAATTAATTATTATTTATTTTTTTTCTGAATAAGAGTAACTCTTAATTTTTCCTACCTTTTAATATTTAGTTTGAAAACATGAAAATATTTAAATTCTCATAAATTATTTTTTTATTAATTTATATTATTTATTTATTCTAAATTAAATATGCAAATAGTAAAATTATTGAAATGACTAGCATTTCTAAATTTAGAAGTTTAAATTTTTAAATTTACATTATGCAAAATTTCCATTAATATTAATAAAATCTCACCAGCCAACGAATTTTTTTTAGAAAGCCTACCTCCATGGAGCCTATGTTCTATGGCCCACCCACCACCTTTCGCTATAAATGTTGTCATTTCAAAAATGTATAATGTTTTCTTTATTGAATTTTTCTAGAAAGCTTACCTTCATAGAGCCCACCTTAATTTATCATTTTGCCATAAATGTTGTCACTTAAAATTATTGAAACAAAGCAAATAAATCATGCAAAATTTATGATAATATTTAATAAAATCCCACTACCTTTTTCTATAAATGTTTTCATTTCAAAAAATGTACAATGATTTTTTTATTAAATCAAATCAAATAAAGTATGCAAAATTCACTATAATATTTATAAAATCTGACCAAACACATTGAATTTTTCTAGAAAGCTTACCTCCATGGAACCCACCTTAATTTATCCTTTTGCTATAAATATTGTCATTTTAAATTATTGAATCAAAGCAAATAAATCATGCAAAATTTACTAAATTATTTAATAAGATCTCACCAACTTTTGCAATAAACATTGTCATTTCAAAAAGTATACAATATATTTTTATTAAATGAAAACAAATAAATTATACAAAATTCATTATAATATTTATAATTTCACCGGAACACTGAATTTTCCTTAAAAAGCCTACCTCCCTGGAACCCACCGCCCACCTTAATTTATCCTTTCCCTGCTATTTTCTCGCTTCAGACTGAAACTTCGCCATTGACGTACTAATGTTGTCGTTTCAAAAAATTGTAAGATGTTATCGTGGAGATGAGAAATCAAATGTAAAAAGAGTGATGTTCGCCACGTTGATGACATTTTGTCACTCAGAGATTCAATCTACATGGCGCAGCATGTCGGCAACCTGATCATTTCCCCTTCAGAGCGACCTGATCATGACTGTATTTGTGAGGAAATTTTAGAATGAATAGCTATATAATTCAACTTTCAATAAACAGTTTGGAAATTGTAATGAAAATAATAATATTGTATAAATAATTTTAAATAAACGAAATAAATTTAATCTTTAAATAGAGATTAAATTAAACTAGATCGAATTCGTCCAAATTTCATAAGTTATAGTAGAAATTCCATATTTCCTTTATTTAGTTTCCACAATTGATTTATAATATAGTTTAGTAGCCCCAATTTTGATTTATAATATAGTTTAATAGCTCTAATTGTATTCTAGGAGGTAAAATATACCCACGACCTATAATGCTCATGGGCCCGAAATTTATTCTAGATTGTTGATTGTTGATAAGATCAGCAATCTAAAACGTAGTTTTGGGTCCCATGAAAATTATAGATCGCAGGTACATTTTAACTCACAAAAAACAATGAGTGTCATTAGATCGACGATCCAAAAGCAATGTTGGGCCCCATGAGCATTATAAACCACAGATACATTTTACCTCATAGAATAAGAGCATTGCTAGATTATATTTTAAGTCAATAGTGGTAAGCAATATTATAGCCTACCCCTTAAACCCATTGAGAATTTCCACTTTAGGCCCCTACCTTTTCAAAAGAATTTTTTTTTTTAAGATTGGAATGATTCACCATCATTATTAATACATTTCCTATTATTTTTCAAGATTCACTAATATTTTCTATAAAATTTTAGTGATGTAAAAAAAATCACCAATAAAATTAATACTTTTTCCCCCCAAAAATGAAAGATTCGCCAAGATTTTTTTGAGGGGGGTTTCTTAAAGTTATCACTAATTAGATTTGGTTAATAAAAAGAAAAAATTTAAGGATATTTAATTTTAGAATTATGAACATGAAAATAATAATGATGTATCATTAAATTTGAAATCTTGTCTCTATATTTTAAATGTATTTTTTTAAAAAAAATTGAAATTAAATCGTAATTTTTTTTCATCTCCTTTGATAACTAGTTTTTAATAGTAAACAAAATTATTTTGAAAAAGTGGTGTGTACATCGGCTCACATAACTTTTTTTCTACAAAGGATAAAATTCTGATTCTTTGAATTTAGGTTGGTAACACAGGTATCTAGCGCTCTACAAAGGATAAAATTCTGATTCTTTGAATTTAGGTTGGTAACACAAGTATCTAGCGCTTTCATTTTGTTGCATAGCATTTTGTTGAATATTTTTCTTTTAATTAAATTTTGAAGTCAAAACATTTATAATTTAGGCATAGGTGCACTTTGGCTTGCATAACTTTTTTGGTTTGTATTGAAATTAAATTTTTCTTTTTTGTTAGAACGAGGACATCAATACCTAGTGCGTATATATTTTTCAATATTTTTTTCCTCAAATTTACTATTTTTCCACAATGATTTTTCATCAAACTTGATGTTTGGTGAAAATCCTATGTACAATAAAACCAGAAAATAAAATATAAAATAAAAACAAAATATATTAAATTTATAGTTGTTAGAAAGCACGTTTCAATCATTACAATCATCTAGCTTGGTTTATCAAGTTGACTCAATTTTCACCTCCTTCCCAGGCTTCGATAGTAAAAAAAATGCATAAATTTTGAAATGGTTGAGGGGAAGGTGAAAAAAAGGGGTTCATTAGAACCCCCCTTCTAATGAAGGGGGTTCATTAGAAGGGGGGGTTTATTAGAAGGGGAGGGGAGGGAGTGGTTCATTCGAAGGGGGAGTTCATTAGAAGGGGGTGATTCATTGGAACCCCCTTCATTAGAAGGGGTAAACCATTTCAAATTTTTTGATGGGAATTTCTAATTTTTCTTCATTTGAAAAAATTGTAACCCACTATTGTAGGTTTACCCCATGTTATTTAAAAATTAATGACTTTGATTTGAGATATGTGTTACAACTTTTTCAATCTTACCATTTCATATGATTTGATCTCAATCATTGTGGGGTCAATTCCAAACAAGTCAAATTCAATATAATTCATGTACACAAATAAGGTTAAAATTGATGTGTGATGTGCAAGAATTTCTAGAAAGAATATTCATAAAAATAATAATGTTATTTTCTTTCCCAATAGCTTAATTTGTCAAGGTGGTATCTAGTGACACTATTTGAGAGACTTCTCACTCTATAGATGATCATGTTCTCCTACATCAACCCCCATTAGCAACCCTAATTAAATTGATCATGATGGATACCAAACACAACATTCATTGACTAGAAGAGGATCCATATATGCAAATGTTAAATTCTTTCACCCTCTAGAAAATTGAACTATTCTCTTTATGTTTTTTTTATTCCCTAATATGTCTAGATGTAAATAAGTGAACATTGAATTCCATTAAATAATATTGGAATTAGGCGAATTATACACTTTGCATTTCCTAACATGAGATTGCTTATTTATTTATATTTATTAGTTATTTCTTCCTCATGTGGCACAGAGGACATCCCACACTCAGGACAAAATTTTGGTAATGTTAGATACTAAGTTCTAAAATGTGTAAAGATTTGTAGGAGAATCTTATGGAATTATAAGATATTGAAGTTACTTATGTCAAATTCTATTATGCTTGTATAAGCATGCTTATAAGAAGTAACAAGGTGGACTATGAATCTTGAGCCACTTATCATGCATGTTATAACACACCATAAAGCATCATTTCATAGAGACAATTATTCCAAAGTCGCATATCCACCTTGGAGAGAATCTTTTGAGAATGGGAAATACATCAATGACTTCGCAAGGACACCACATGTGCATAACCAATCATCTTGCAAAATAGTAAACATAATATTAAATGTATCTTAGGTTTCATAACCACTAATAATTCAAATCCCCAAGCATAACACTCCAAACTAGAATGGCCAACTCACGTAGGTGCCATCTATTATATAATATTCTCCAATCCTCAGTCTTAACATCTAGAATCAGGAGAGTTCATTTAGTGTGTCCAAAGTCAATAGTAAATACCACTATTGCACTCCACCATATTCATGAATATACCTAAAAATTAGCATCAAGATTCTTTGGAGTATAAATTTAAAGAAAGATTTTAGTTAAATTGTTGATATTCAAGTTTGTGCATCCCTATTTCAACATGGTAGATCTTACAAATGTTGTCCTTAATTTACAAGATAACCTATAAGACCTTAGAAGTTGGCTCTTCATGTGATTTGAAATGGGCTTATTAATCTATAACAAAAAAAGGGGTGAAATTATTTGATAGTAAAAATAAACTACTAGATGATTCACCATGAAGAGATTAAGATAAATAATAATAATAAATATAGTTATCATTTCAGCCACAACCATAGTTATAAATAAAGAAAAATGACATAAACATGTATGGTTTCAAAATAACAAAACTATAAAATATATAAATTTAAAATAAAGTAGTGATGAAAAACAAATTAAATAACAAACAATAGCATTAGAGAAGAACACATCAATAGGAATAACTAAGAGCTATATTCATGTCTATTCATCTATTTGTTTTCTCTTACGACAAAGATGGAGGGACCATAGGTATGGTCAGAAAGAGTTCAAATGATTGAATTAGGAAAATATAATCTATTACTTTGAAGATATGAATATAAAAGTATTTTCTTCTCTAAAATTATCACACCTCAAATTTTCGCTTTCAATTACTTTTAAATTTCACATGAAAATATGTGCTTAAATAGACATGAATGGATGTTTTTACTTCAATTGATGTTTAGATAAAAGTTATAATGCAATATGAATATTTCATTAAAGGATCAAAGAATTGCGATGATTATTACTTTTGATTAATGATTATGATATCATGACTATTAACAAACTAACCAATGTGATGGCTTTCTAATTTGAATGCACTAGTATTTTTTCTCTCTCGAGTGGAGAGGGAGAATATCACTAGAGAGAAGTGTACAAAAATTATGGAAAAATAGGGAAATGCCACATTGACTCAAATACACACTCACATAGGTCATGCATCAAAATTCAAGTAAGTTGTTAAGTTATTCCTTGTGTTGTCAAAGAGTTAATTATGTGTGGTCTTGTCATAAGGAGAGGTTAAAATCCCATCCAGTCTTGGCCTAGTCTCAAGTATTAGTTGAGAGGTGATATCATTGTGTTATCATCATCTATTTGTCTTTCTTTTAATTGTTAAGGCTATTTGATTATTATTTATAGATACATTAAATATATATATATAGAAAGAGAGAGAGAGAAGTTAGCTCAACGTATGGCTAGTTAATGTTTAGTAGAATAAAAGATAACTGAATTAAACCTTATGTGGAAGCTACATGCCAAGTAAATTGGCACCGTTACTGGAGTTAAAAGAGCTCAAACTGCCTCCCTTTATGGAGAGGACGTGGGCGAACAGGGGAGGTACATGTTTTAAAAGGGAGGTTTTCACTATTTTTTGAGGGACAATAGTCTCATAGTAAAGGAAAAAAAAAAGTAGTTTTCATTATTAGAATGAGGGGATTCCATTGTTCTTAAGGGCGTAGTTTTCTATTAGAGAGGAAAAACGTATTTTTGAGTAGCACGTGGATGATAGGAGGAGGCATATGTAATTGAATGGGCCTAAGTCTTCGCATTGTTTTCTATTAATAGTTGCCTAAGTATTGTTAGCTTTCATGTGAAGAAGGGAAATAAGTCATATTTTCATGTTATGAGGAGAGTGGTTCATGCTATAAGGCATAGGTATTTTGGAGGGTCAATGAGAGTCTTGAGGTCGTGCATAGAGGTTTAACACATGTGAAGGAATAGAGACATATTTCAAACATGTAAATTGTTTATTTTCTCTTTTATTTTCTTGGTAATATAAATATATACATTTAGAACTGTTGTCACATAACTGTGCACCCTAATTGAGCTGATAAAATCACTCATCCAGTTCATGAAGCATGGGATGATCTCCCTGAGTGAGGGCTCAAATAGTGGAGATCAACTTCTAGAGAGGGCTAGTTCCCCTGGTTTTATCACCTACTCTAACCTATCCTATTATTGCATGCTAATAAATGGGTGAAA
>VDFB02291409.1:0-12062 GCA_007258455.2 Sequoia sempervirens
AAAATCTTCGATAGATGGGTGGTGTTGATATAATCTCCCTCCATAGAGATTATGCTTCACAAAACCCTTACTATCAAAATTAGCTCTCATAGATAGATATTGGAGGTTATATTCCTTAAGGACTCCTTCAGCTCCCCTGGCCACCTGGTTTGTTTCGCACATAAAAGAAGGGGTCTTCAATGGGAAGGCATAACCTCATTTCTCCATGTTCACATACTTAACATTAACCGTGGCCATTTGTCAACAAACTTCCAAAAATATCAGTAAATCTTCAGGATATCAAGGTAATTTCAATGGGGCTTTCTCAAAAACCCCTATTCTCAGATAGGAACATGTATCAAATTGAATATAAAAAGTCCCAAAATTTTATACAAGAGAAACTAATTCAGGAGAAAGGCGCATCTCTGGGTTTCCATTTAGCTTCCTCACAACATCCATTAAAAATGCATCATTAACACGACAAAAATCACCCATTCTAAATTGTTTAGTCAACTAAGGGGAGCATTTATACACAGACATGTCAGAAGTTGGGGTTCCTTGCAGCTCCAACCCAGGCCAAAAAGGCCTTTGACTAGCTACAATGTACGTTAGGCAAGAACACATACATGAAGTAGCATTCTTATGGAAATAAATTAATTGCTCATTCAAATGGAAGCAAATAACCTTAGCCCAGTCAATGAAAATATTCTCATCATAGATTATTAGGATAAACTAACACATCCAATCCTCAAATAACTCAACTTGTGCATTTCCAACAACGCGGTGCAATAAAGCAATACTATCTACAATTTATTCCTTGAAATGCATTCTTTTAAGCTTAGTCGACAGTTGTGACTTACCTTTCTTTTCCAACCTCAATTAGGTTTTTTCCATGGAGTTCTTACACTAGTCTCCATTCACTTTGAAAAATTCACTTGCCACCGCGATAGACATGTCTTCTATAGGTTCCCTTTCTGGAATCCTTAGCGCGCGGGAAACAACTTCAAGAGAAATCTTTGCAATTATAGTCTCGTTCGTGGCTTTAATTTCTTGTGTCTTCAGAACGTACCTTCTTATACATGCACTTATCAAGTCCACACTAAACACAACTTTTGGGAACCCTCTGGTGTGAGCTAGCCCGCTCTCTAACAATTTTACATCCAACTCAAACTTCTCGTTACTCTCCAGGTGAACCCAAAATTCTTCCAACTTAAAAGGTTTGAGCTTTGTGTCCCTTATGTCGAGCCAACGATTTCCAATTTCGGATTGCATGAACTCCCAACACATAAAGGAACACACATATACCTAGAAGAGTAGATTGTAGAAGACAAAAATGCAATTGTAAAACTTAGCAAAAATTATGCCACCTCAAGTTATGTCATCAACAAGACGTGTATTTAATGTTGCATTAATATGATACTTTATTTAAATCCTCAGTAAAAGAAACCCAAAGATTTGCGCATTTTTTGAAAACCCTTGACAAGAAATCTCTAGGTTGTCCCATACACATCTTTAAATAAATAGGTGGTGCCTCAGAACAAGTGGAATGAACACTATGCCACCCTGTTGTGGAACATTAGAACTTTAGAACCAAAGTCAGAGGTTACGAGGTTATGAAAACTATCGACTCTACGACAATAGGGGATAGACCATTACACCAACACACTTGACACTAAGAGAAGAGACCAAGTTGGACTGTCAGGTTGTTAAGAAACTTATGAACCTTGCGACAAGGTTTGAGAACAATAGATGCTAGCGACTTGGGTTATAAAACTTAAAAAATCTGCGACAAGAGGTTAGAAACTTAAAGAATCCTACAACGAAGGTTAAAGTGAGGAAAAAGACTCAAGACTCAGATGAGATGAAGAATCAAAAGACCAAGGAAAATAAAGCTTCAAAAATAGCATAGTAGATGATATACCCACGGGTAACATTAGTGAGACTAAACAAACATTGGTTAAACATTGTCAAAACGAAAGACAATGGTATAGGCGTAGTGAGGTAGAAAACCTCAACTAAAAGACAAAGGGAGATTTCTTGAGTTCAAAGTTAAACAATGAATCATGGAGAGCCAAACATAAAATATAAAACATATTTCGTACTAACAATCACATAAACAATTACATATATATATATATTATATGTATGTATATGTATGTATGGAAATATGTTTAACATATATATATATATACACACAAATACATATATAAGAACAAAATAATATAATTGCATGGCATAATATATTTGAAATGAAAACAAGTGAATCCATTTTCATATTTGGGAATAAAAAACAAATATTAAAGACAAATTGTAGAGTTAGTTTGTGCATTGTCAAACATAGGAATACAAGTGTATGGCATAAAACCCTATAATTGTGAACCAATGAAACCCTTTCCATGTTTGGTAGTAACAATCAAATAAAAAAAGAATTACACAGACAAAATTATTGTGCATGGAAGAACAAAATAATATGATTGCATGCCAAAATATCTTTGAAATGAAAACTAGTCATATATTTCCATATATATATAACAGTAATTTTGGTTTACCGCTCACAATGCTTTACTCCTAGGATTTTTCACCTAAAAGGAAAAAGGGGATAAGATGGGGGACAAAAATGCAAGGGTTTGTTAGAAGTAGGTGTTGTACACCTTGCATAATGCTTATAATGTTTAATTTATTATTATGTGTGTGGTTCACCTAGGGGTACCTAGATGGACATGCATCACTAGAAGTGATAATGTTGGGGACACTTTATGTATGTAACATTGAGACATAATTGTAAAATGTAATTATTTAATATTGAGGGAAAATAAAATATAATAAAGTACTCAATATTAAATGTGGGGTCACATGATATTGTAAGTTCATAGTTTTGGGCACATGGTTTATGTAATACCACTTAGTGGTTTTGTGAGAGTTTGTTTCTATAAAAGTAACCACAAGGGTAATTGTCTAGGGTTGGAGAGTTTGTTGTAGGTTAGCAAGTTGAGCTTGTGCATGTGTGATGGTTTGAAGCATGGCATGGGATGTGTGGATTCATGCTTGGTCACATGGAATGCATGGATAGCTTATGCTTCAAAAGTGTTCATGAAGTCTCTACAGACGTATTGTAATGGGTTTTTATTGCTAAATAATACATGGAGTGTGGATGTTTTTGGAGGCTGATTTTTTCCCTCTTAAGGGTTTTTCCAAGGTATATCTTGTGCCATCTTTCACAGGTATGTTGTCTATTCTCTTGGATGTTGATATTGAGTATTTATTTGCATGTTTTCAAATTTGGGTTATGTGGAAATGGTCATTATATGGCTGCAAGTTTCCTTACAAGTGGTATCAAAGCATTATTTATGGATTGGATAACCCTAGGTTGCATGAGAGAATGAAAGAAAATGACAAGATATGAGGGTTTTGCAGGTGTTTTATTGCAGATTTGAGGGTTTTGGGTTTGCTATTTTAATGGGTTGTTTGTAGATTTGGGATGTGAATGTTTTGGCAAAATAAAGTTTCTTGGTTGTGCATTCAAGTGGGGTTTTGTGGGGGAGAATTTTACAAATGATCTCCTAGGACAAAATGGACCTCATGGTTGGATTCAGGTTGGCTGAGAGACAAATTTTGATATATAATTTGACCTATTTTAGTGAAGTTGAAAAAAAAACATTTTTTTTTATAAAAAAACCTATTTGCAGGTCGTACGGACATCAATGTTGTACTCAGGAAATAAAAATATTAAAAAAATTGAAATTAAAAATGTCACATCGGTGGAAATAATTCAAAAAAAACCTAAAAAATTAAAATTAAAAAATATAAATTAAAAACCATGTTTGGGGGTCTGCAAACCAACCCCCTGTACCGACGAGCTGGGCTTAAACATCACACACTATTTAGTGATGTGCTTCATCAAGACCCGCTTCAAGTCTGTTCAACATTTTGTTTCCGTTTCTAGTCCATTCGGTTGTTTGCATATTATATAAGTTATAACAACCCACGGTGAGGATTGTTTATATTATTTTACGTTAGTATCCTCATGACTATAGTGTATTAAGATTTAAGTATTAGGTATTTAAGTTTGATTTAAATTCATTTTGTAATTCATTTGAGTTATTTAATTACAAATAATATAATATTATTAAAATATAAATATTAAATATTATCATTTAATATAATCTTAAATATATAATATATTATATAATATAATATTAAAATTCTCTTCATTATTATGTTAGTACTATAATATATGTATATTTGTTGTATTCTATTTTGATATATATTATTGCTAGTTTATATACATATTGATCCAAAATCACATTTATCATTATGTTTTTTGATAATTACGAGGATTAGATTATCAAGATGGAAACATCAAGATATTGATCTTTAATTTTCTTAATACTTTTAAATGTGGTATATAATGCTGTATATTATATAATAATTACTTCTATTATATTATATATATATAAATATTCTTCACATATTGAATATCAATGATCTTGCTATATTTGATGGTATTGATTTATAGTTATATTTATTATATTAGTAGTTATTAATATTAAATATGTTATGCATCACTATATAAATATGAATAACTATTGCTAAATATTCTTCATATTAAATTTATCATATAGAATCTTAATTATTAATCTACTTAAATAATGATATATGAAAAATTTAATATGAAAAATATTTAACAATAAGTATTAATATTTATATAGTGATGCATAATACATTTAATATTAATAATTATTATTTATTATTAAATAATTATTCTCATTATTGTATAATATGTTATCATATTATTATATATTATTAACAAATATATAATAAAATCATAAATATATATTTATCATAGATTATTAAATATAATTATATATTATATTATATGATTATATGATAATAACAATAGTTCAAATAATATATTTTATACTAATAATAATTAATATTAGTTAAACAATAACAATTATTAATATTAAATATATTATACATTAGTTATTCTTAATAATTGTTCTTCAGATTTATTATTTGTTTATTAGTTGAATAATTCTCAAAATATATCATATAATAGTAATATAATTTCAATATTAATTTGTTAGAATTAATATTAAATAATTATTAAATATAATTGTAAGAATATGTTTAAATATTCATTCCTGAAAATAATAGGTTTATATAGAGATATATATAATAATTTAAATAATATTAATTGTTTGAATTGTCATTGCTGGGAATAGTCTAAACATGTTCGTATCAATGAAGTATTTAATATTTATCAATTCGTTCTATGCAAAATATAATTATTTATGTATAATTGTCTGAGATGTTTCTAATAATAAAAATTAGTATTTTAATAACTTTCATTTAATAATAATAATTATGATATATTATTATTAAATAATTGTTCGTGTTTTTTATTAATATTCATTATAAGTTTAAAATCAAATTAATTATTATTTATTCAATAGTTATTAAATAATAATTACAAAATATGAAATACAATTCATAAAATAATTTAAATGTGGCTTTTTACAAAACTGCCATATAATTTATAAGGACCACCGCCAGTTAGACTGAGGTAGTGCAAAAAGCAAATGGACCGAGCAAAACGGAATTTAGGACATTGTGGAAGGGTTTGATGGGCCCTGTGACATCACACACTAGTCAATGGCTTAGTGTGTGATGTTTAAGCCCAGCCGTACCGACGTACTAAGAAAAGTCTTTGTCGGCGATTGTACTTTCAGCCTGTGATATTCCATTGCCAAATAAAGCTTTTGCTCTAATTTGTCGACCTTCTTAAAATAGGGTTATACCTTGACTTAAATGGGGGAAATGGTCGTATAAACTTGTTTAAAAGGAAAAGCCTTTAACATATAAGTTTAAACTAAATTCTTTTAAACCATCCGCCCACTCCCTCTCTATTAAATGATTTAATTTTTAAAATATTAAAAGAAAGAAAAAAAAATCCGCTAGCTTTTGAAAAAATTTAATATTTGTTTTTATTTTTTTGGAGAGGGGTCCATAAGTTGTCTACATGGGTAAATCACAACTTTTACTCTAGGAGGCATAATTTTCACCCAAGATGTCGATTTTACAACTTCTTGAACTTGTTAGAAATTTGATTGGATGCTCTACACTATGGTGCCAGTGTTTTTTTGAGATTTTGTAGTTTTGAAAGGGTTTTGCATGCTAGAAGTCAGTTGTTTATTTTGAGCTTCAAGAGGTGATATCAGGTGCATACAGAGTCAGATTTTGGACTTCAAATAGTCAACGGAAAGATTTTTCAGAGCACCACACAGTGGATTAGGTTTGGAATTATTTTGGCATGGTTTATTTTCTTTTTTTCTCACCTGAGCTAATTATGGGTCTCTTTGAATGTGGAGATATTATGAGCTTATGGATGATTGGATTTTGGTGATTTAATGTTGGATTCATTGTATGCTCAATTGTACATCTCAGATTATTCTCTCATTTGAAATGGTTATCAGTATATGGTTGGATTTGTATGTTGCATTGTTGTATCTACAAGTTGTGCAATGTTGTAGGCGGTCCATACTTACGTGTTGCATTTATGACTTGGACATGGGTTGTCTTTGCCCATTGATATTTCAGTGTTGATGCATGTTCAGTTTTGGTGGCTTGGTTTAGTCACTTGGTTTGATAGTTTTGTTGTCATGTTGAGGAGGTGAGATGGTATTACCAGGTATAGTCATGATATGAGACCTATGCAGTTGACAATGATTATGCAAATATATGGACACAGTTGGGTTGAGTTGTTGGTACATTTGGTGGTTATAATGGTGTCATGGATGTTTCTTGTGCATTAGAGACTTTGGCATGTCATGATGGTTTATGCAGGTGCATTGTTGGTGATGTTGGTTTGGATCATGATTCAGGTTGTGGCGGTGTATCTTCTTGGTTTGAAGACATTAGTATCACGATGTCATGGATAGCTTGGTAACACGATTCGATGGGAGCTTGTGACAACACAATGGATTGGCAGTAATGTATATGATGGTTTGGTGGTGTATCTTCTTGCTTTAGAGGATGGTTATCATGTTGTCATTGAGAGATTGGATTCACAGGTTTGGTGTGAGCTTATGACAATGATGTGGTGTTGGTTGTGTGCATCATGATGCCATGGGATTGCTCGGTATCACGATTCAGTGGGAGCATTTGGCAATGATGTGGATCCATTGTTGATTATGGATGGTTGTCTTTAGTAGGGGCTAATTGGTGTCATGGAGGAGCTCTTAGACTATGTGTGCTACAGTGAGAGTTCATTGACATCAGGTGCTAGAGATGTTGAGGTATTATTTATGACTTGTTGATTTTTTGACAGGTGATCCTTGGTTGTATGATGGTTTTTGTTAGTATGTCATGGTATACTCTTGATTACTAGTTTAGATTTGTGGCATGGTACATGTTATGATTATTTGAGCATGTGATCTTTTGAGAAGATGTGAGATCATGGTGTCAAGTTTATGTTCCTGATTTTGCAGCTGGAGCTATAATTTTGATCTTGGTTGGTTCTCTTTGTATTGAGTACTTTGATCATTTGCTTAGAGTTTAGCATGGATTGATTGGTTACAGGTTCTCATGGATACATGGAGATGTAGGTGAGGTTGGACTTCTCCTATGATTAGAGACATTTGCTTGAGATAATTACTCTTGATGAGATTTTAGTAGGAAGTCTGAGGAGCCTACACCTTGGTTGGATGTGAGTCAAACATGGACCGATGAGGAGAATGTTCTTGGTTGAGTTATGATGACTTGAATATCCTAGAGGAGCATTATCATTCCCCACTCTTGGTCTACTTGGCATTTCACTTGAGAGGTATTGCCCATTTTTCTTTCAGGTGTTTTATGTTTATGATTTGTCTTTTCATGGATATGGATCTCGAGTCATGGATATTTGGTTTCTAGAGGGTTCATTTCAGGAGTTTTGGCATGTTTATCTCCTTGTACATGTTGGGTTTAGGATATGGTTTATTGGGCTGATTTCCTTGGTTTGGGAATGGTTACATTGAGTTTGATCTTCTTGTTTGAGATGCTTACATCCATGATTAGTTACATGATACATATGTTATTATTTATCTTGGTGATTGGACGATTGGATGTCGTTATGGGGTGTTGTGGAGGAGATCATACTTGACATAGTTGGCATTTAGAGGTGTGTGTGTAGGAGGACATGCTACAGGTGTTTGGTTTGCATGTTTTGCATATCATTGTGGATGTTCGTTGGTACTACATGTGTACAGCTTTTATGTGATGTTGTTAGTAGACTTGGTGAAATGAAACTAATTCCCAAATATAAAAATGCAATGATTTAAATTGTTTGCACAGATTAATCCCAAAACTTTTATGCACAAATTTTAATATAATATTTATAGTTCAAGTAAAGACTTTGAAATTAAATAAATTGATCAATAATTTCACTCAATACATTCAAGCATGCCATCAATAAATTATTAATTCAATAAACTCAAATATTTAAACACTTTATTGCTCATACAATTTATTAATCTTTAATACTTATCTTTGGAAATGTGCAGAAGAAATCCCCAACTATTGCTGGAATGGTCCCTGGTTCAGCCTCTTCCATCTGTGAGCAGTCTGGGAGGAAAGCAGACTTTGCTGCTCTACATGAGTGCTGGTTCCACTGGAACAATGCTCAACACTCATGCCACAAAACCATGCCCTGGCCAGGACCGTCTTGAGTGCACGCACTTGTACCCCAAGTTGGACACCCACTGTAGGAGTGCCCCTTCTCCGTCCTACTCAGCCTGCTAACTGAAACCCTATTCCCGCAATGTGCTCCACTTGATTTTCCTCTTTTATATTCTTCTTGAATATATATTTTTTCCTCCTTTTTTCCAAGTCTCACATAAATGCTTTATATAAACTTTAAGGGGTGGTTTTCCAAACCATCACACCCTTTCACGAGATTTCCATTTAATAATTATTTCACTAAATAATTATGTTTCCACCTCCTTAAGAGAGATTTTACACATATGCTCTATTAATATCTCATTTAATCAAAGGATCATAATATCCTTTATTCTCCCTTTAATTTTAAAGGGTTTTTTCATAATTTTTCCTTCTTGGGGAAAAAGTCACATAACACTTGGTATGCCTTGATCACTTGTGATGGTGCCTTCTTTCTGGAATGTTAACAAAGCAACGCGTTGAATGTGCTCATTCCAGGTTTGCATTCATCTAGACATTTCTCATGTAGTGGGAGCTCTTGGATGTGTATGTCACTCTTTGACAAGTTTGCACATGGAGTTTGTTATTGCAGTTTATGGGTGGCTATGTGATGGCATGAGTTTACTATGTTATGTATACCTTAGAGGTATGGATAGTTGGATGTGTTGAAACTTTTTGTGGGTGTCATTTCAGCTATGGTGATTTATTCTTGATAGTTACTGGTGCATATTCATTATCTTTGGATTGAGTGTTTGTGTTTTGAGATATCAGTTTGAGGCAGGATTATGCTTCTTTGTGATAGTTAGTGTGACATCTCTTTGGATGTGTTCTTATCTTAGTGAATTGGCATGGCGAAGGATGAGAGCATTCATGGATGAGATGGTGGTCACCTTGGTTCTTGTTACAGGTATCTTGATGGAGCACATGGAGCACTTGGATTCCAGGATGGTACATGTTGTGTATGGAGTTTATTATCTTGATGTTTGAGCTTACTTGTTACCCCCTTATGCAATGTATACAACAAGTGGGAGATTGTTAGAAGTAGGTGTTGTACACCTTGCATAATGCTTATAATGTTTAATTTATTATTATGTGTGTGGTTCACCTAGAGGTACCTAAATGTATGTGCATCATTAGGAGTAATAATGTTGGGGCCACTTTATGTATGTAACATTGAGACATAATTGTAAAAAGTAATTATTTAATATTGAGGGAAAATAAAATATAATAAAGTACCCAATATTAAATGTGGGGTCACATGATATTGTAAGTTCATGGTTTGGACACATGGTTTATGTAATACCACTTGGTGGTTTTGTGGGAGCTTGTTTCTATAAAAGCAACCACAAGGGTAGTTGTCTAGGGTTGGAGAGTTTGTTGCAGATTAGCAAGTTGATCTTGTGCATGTGTGAGGGTTTGAAGCATGGCATGGGATGTGTGGATTCATGCTTGGTCACATGGAATGCATGGATAGCTTGTGCTTCAGAAGTGTTCATGGAGTCTCTACAGATGTATTGTAATGAGTTTTCATTATTGAATAATACATGGAGTGTGGATGTTTTTGGAGGCTGGGTTTTTCCCTCTTGAGGGTTTTCCCAAGGTATATCTTGTGTCATATTTCATGGGTATGTTGTCTATTCTCTTGCATGTTGATATTATTGAGTATTTATTTACATGTTTTCAGATTTGGGTTATGTGGAAATTGTCATTATATGGCTGCAAGTTTCCCAATAGGGTTTATACTCAAGACTATGTTAATGAGATGTAATTAAGTCTAATTATGATGTAAAAATGCACTAATCTGAATTTGAAGTAATCTAATGATGCAAAACTATGAAAATGTAAAGTGTTGGAAAATACAATGTGGTATATAGAAATATCTAAGAAATGCAACTATATGATGAAATAACATAACAGAATGGAAGAGGTGCACCTAGAATCATAAGTTTGATGTTGAAATTTTTTGGAATCCTAGAAAATTTGACTGAAATGTTGACAGGGACACTTAGGCTAGGCTGGGCGACTTAGTCCCGGTTTCGAGAAATTTTGTCGGAACAAGAATCTGCCATATGGGTGCTCAAAAATGTCAAAACAATTTTTAGGCCCGGAAGCAGGACTAATTCACCCCTAGTGACGACTTAGTCCTCCTGCAAATTTTAGGAAAGTCAATACAAAATCTTGTAGTCTCGGGTCTGCACTTCCTTTTTTGACAGGTTTTTGTACTTGATTCTACAGAAAATGGGGCAGAAAGTCTCTCCAAGCTTGAAATAGGATGATGTTGACTTGATTGACTTGATGCACTTTTTGATCACTTTTCAACACATATTTCTTGAAAAATATGCATACAAAAGTCACAAGCAAAAGGGAAAAAATGGTTGAGGGTTAGAAAATAGGGGTTTTCCTTGGTCAAACCCCACTTTGGTAATCAAAACCTAAACAATGAAATAGAATGAAATGAGTATGATAAATAGATAACATGCAAATGCAAATGTCATAAACTTACCACATCATAGATGCTCAAATCTAAAGATATGCAATGAAGAACTCCAATAGCTTGACTTAACAATGCTTGATTTGCTTGAATGTTTAATGAGTGCAAGAGATAGATGATTGTATGAGATGGAAGATTGCTTGAGTGAATTAGGAGATGTAAAATGAGGTGAAAAACCCTTATTTACACTTGATTTTACTAAAATTTCTCAAAAGTAACACATCATAGGCCAACCTCAAGGGTTAGAGGACAAAATTCTACTAGAAATTTAAAATTATTTTGAGTTTTGTGTCAAAAAGGACTAAGTCACCCCTATGGGCGAGTTGGTCCTACTTAAGCAAATTAAGTGGGTGTTAGGAATTTTGGGGCATTAAAATTTGTCCAAAGGGAATATCCTCAACAACATAGTTAAAAATAGACAGAAAGTGTATTAAGGGGTCATTTAGACATGATAAAGGGTTGAATTAATAAAATTAAGCCTATAAAAGTGTGAAATATTATTACAAGACTTTACAACACTTAAAAATAAGACTTAATAAGTGATGGAAAGGTTATTTTTAGGTGAATTGTAATGAATAGAGTCTAGAAAAGTGTAGAAACGTTTTACAACACTTCAAAACACCTTTACAAGATACCATAATTTGAATATTTAAGCCACATTACTACATTAAATCAAGCCAAAACCCATTAGAAGGACTCAAGTGATGGTAAAAATGTCAACTATACATTTTTTGGTGACACATTAAGCCCCCACTTTAGTGAGAGGATGAACTTGCTTCAAACTCTCGCTAAAGTAGCTTAACATGCACATCGAGAGGGATCCTAATGCACTCATGTTGGTAAGCTGAAATAAAAATAACCAAGAGGGATGATCAAGCCCCCAAGATCAAGATCT
>VDFB02291410.1:0-12946 GCA_007258455.2 Sequoia sempervirens
CTATTCATTCACCACGATGATAAACGGTACAATAGGATACCATCTTTGGGATCTTGAAAGATGATTGAAATCTACTAGAATGTATCTATGATATATATGATTTAGAAACGTTCATAGTGAATGACAAGGAGGAAATGAATAAACCTTCAACAAGAATGAAATATTTATATCATCATCGGTCTTATTAGGAGTCATTACAAAAATTCATTGATCTCTAACATATCTAATGTCTCTTTGAGAAACACTTTGTTTGCAAGATTCTGGTTTAAGTGCTTCCTCAAAAAAGGGGACATTACATCATGAACACAACTACAGTATGTCATTGCAAGTCATTGTTGATAGCAATATGCGTTTCATGGATGTGTTTACAGGTTGGCCTGGATCTATCAATGATGCTAGGCTCCTAATAAATTCTTTTTTCTATAGGTTATGTGAAGGTGGAGAGAGGTTGAATGGAATTCCAATTTCTATTGGTTCATCAAATATTAGAGAGTGCATTGCTGGTGATTGTGGATATCCATTGCTACCATGGTTAATCAAACCTTTTGGTGGAGCTACAACAGATAATCAAAGATCATTCAACTTTAAACTATCCTCAACTCGTATTGTTGTTGAATGTGCCTTTGGAATTCTAAAAGGTGTTTGGAAAATTTTGAATTCAAAAATTTTCCATCCAAATTTGCAAATGCTGCCAAAAACTATTTTTGTGTGTTGTATTTTGCATAATATTATGTTGACATTTGAAAGAGAAGACATTGAAACTAGTTACCTCGATGAGTATGAGAATAATATACCAAACAATGAAGCAATACTAGGGGATTCTACTGCAAGGTTAGCCCGAATGGCCTTAATGGAATTCATCAATTGTAATGAAAATGTTGTGCAACACAACAATTGAAAACTTGATTTTGATCAAGACTGTGAAATATTCTTACCCAGTGTTTGTTTTTTGTCAACTATATCTAGCAGTTAATGTATAGTTATGGTATAGTAAGTTATATTGAAAACTATATTTTGATCAAGACTCTTTTATTGTAAGTTATATCTGTTAATGTATAGTTATGCTATAAAGCATCTAACTGAAAATAGATTCACACATTAGTTTCCTGTTTGTGGAGAGTAAGTGAAATCATTTTCTATTTTTCTGGCACTTGTATTCTATCATGCATTCAAGGGACTGCCAATGTGGTAGTTTGTACTACTTTTACAATAGTTATTTCTTCAACCACTCTCAAAAACGATAAAGATAAATGTTGTTATTAAAGTTCTATGTTATTCTAGAGGGACTTAAATTTGGATAGCTTTCGCTAGGCTAGCTTGCTATAAAAAAAATGATTTTGTGAACTTTCACATGTGTTGTTCCCATTCTTATCAAGGTTCTAGAACTCTTCATGCTCTTCCTCTATGTGATTCTAATATCTGTAGATTAACTAATAATTGGAAGAACCACCACAATCCTTTTATTATGCACTTGCAAAGAACTAAAGTTTGTATGAAGTAATGCTTACAGATACTGAAGTTGTGAGTACAATACTATTTATTTTATCTTATGCAATCATGTTTATATTTAACAAGTGCACAAATAAATATAGATGATGAAGTTATGTTGATCAGTGTAAGTTTGTTTGATTACATGAGTTGCTAGTGTTTGTGCATGCAATTGTGGAATTAGAACATAGTGCAGTTTGTAATGCTGTTAGTAATGCTCTTGATGGTATGAAACTTGGGCCTCTATAATTAAGGACAGGTTTGGAATGCTCAGCTTGGCATGATTGCTTTTGTTTATGTAGTTGAATGATATGCACTTTCTTGGATTATATACCTCTAAAATTTGATGTTTTATAGCTTCCTGCTAATTTTATTGAAGAAGATTATTACTCAATTTGTTTAATGAGATGTTGTCTTATGTCTGGACAAGTCTAGGCACAAAATTGTTAGCATACAAATGCAAGATTTAAACCTTCTTTAATTCAGATGGCTAAGATTTTTTTTAAAGATTTGGGAAAAACATCTGGTTCTTTGTGCATAAACACTTAATACATCTTACTGCCTCAGTTGATCAGTCCTAAGAAAATTTAGAGACGACAATTGTCCCATTCATGGTATGATAGACTTTTGTTGTTTATGTAGGACAGTCCTCTGGCACTTGCACAGGCCTATGAGACACGGGACAAGCTAAAAGCAACACATTTTGAACACTGTTGTCCACACTTGACTGCATTTACAAATCTCATATTCATATAGGTAAAAAAATGGCAATACTATTTAACAAATTCAATAATCACTTAAGTGCCTTATAATCATAAACCACTTGGAGGCAGCACAAAAAAATATTAATACATTTTTTGTGTTGAAACTACATTTAAAGGGAAGAATGTAGGAAATCATATTATCATATAACTGATGTTTAGTTTTGTAGTTTGACAAATAGATTATTAAATTTAATGTGTAGTGTCCCTCTGTATTGGTTGTCCTTGACATTCGAGTAAGTTGTTTATTGGTGATGTCATGTTGATTTTGTTGTTTAATATGTTATTGAATTATGTGTTGAAAGTAATATTTTAAATAACCTTGTTTAATTAGTTAATCAGATTAAAATTGATTACAAGGTAATCTAAATAAAATTAGAATTTAAAATAATAATTAAATAAATCAATACTGTGAAATGGAAAGGATATGGTTTATCATTAAATAATTAAATTAAATTGTTTTGTTAAATGTATTGTATTAAATTGTATTTAATAATAATTGATAATTTATTATCGTGAGAGGATAATTATTTAAATATGGAAAATTAATGTGATTTTAAATAAATAAAGAAGATAAGGCTTCCGAACAAGATGTAAAAATGAGTTCAAAATAGAAAAAGATGGGAAAAAGACAATGCGTGCACATGCACGACTTCAAACGGATTGTCGAATAGGGACTTGCCGATTTTTGAGTTTTAAAGATTTAGCATTTGATTTTTATTTTCGAAAACTTATCTTTTATTGGGTTTTTCATATTGAGGTTTTGGGAGAAATTTTTTTTAAGGAAGTTATTTTTGTTTCTAGAACAAGTAATTTTATTGCTCTGTTCTCTGTCAAAGTAAAAATAAGACAACCTTTAGAATTTTGAAGTTGTTTGGAGAACGGAGAATGGTCTGGAGGCTGCGTAAGAGGTGTCCTTGATTACCTTCCCATTAATGAGCATAGGACTTCAAGTTGGTCATCGATCTTCTTTGTATGTATTTCAAAGTTAGTGCTATAAATTTTGCTTCTCAGGTATTGACGTACCTTAACTCGTTTATGACGTCTTTGATATCCATGACTTTACTTTTTGCATTCTCCAATGTCCAATTTCTGCATCCCTTGTTTTTGGCATGGGAAAATTCGATGCTCTGGATTATATGTTTCTTAAGCTTGAAGTAGTCGGTTATTCGTGGCCAGGTAGTGTAATCTGGATTATGTTTTTCTTTCAGCGCATTGGTTTTATGTTGGGTCACCTCATTATCTCTATATTAGTCGATTTAAGCATGCTTTCTGCTTGTATTAGTCTTCCACCTGTTTGCTAAGAGTTTGATTTCATTTTGAAATCACCCTATTGTCTTCCTTAGAACGAACCATTTATGGGAGATCACATTCGAATCTATTCGGTTCTCTTTTAATGATTATGCATTTGTAATTGGTGTTGTGTCGCCTTGTTGGTTGCAGTTGTTACCCTAAGCAGTTCGACTTTCTTTAGAATCTCCTTGTTGATTTTCATGGCATTTGAATTGAAAAACTTTTAATTTTCTTTTATGCCGCCTTGTATTATATGATCTGTTCATGAACAAAAGGTCGGTATCCATGCAATTTTGGTTTGGCGAATAGCCAGTTACTATGGTGTCCAACAGTCGACCTTTCTGTTTTTTTTTTTTTTAAATTTTGGATTTGCCTTCACTCTCAACATTCTTTGTTTACCTCTTTAAGTTGTTCTAAATTGTTGAGTGGTTCGATATTTTAGAGGGGATGAGGGTGCGGTTGGTAAGAAAATTTTATTGAGCGCCCAGTGCATAGTATGCCTTTTTTATTTATTTTTTTAGCTTTGCCATAGTTAGGCATGCAGTCGGTTGCTCTATGGCGTTTCAGTGCCATGTATGGGTATTCTGTTTTGATTCATGAAAGCTTTGCTGCTTTGTATGATATTGGTTGTTACACGCCTTCATTTATTTGTTGCTTTACATATCTTAGTCAATACAATTTATGTTGGGGAATTCATTGGTTTCAATACATATTACTGTTGTTGTTCATGGTAGTGCAAGGTATTCGCAATTTTCTTGTTTATATATATATATATTGAAGTTGTCTTATGTGTGATGGTTCAATCCCTTAAAGGAATAAAGCTTGGTATTTAAGCATATTGTTAGGCGTCGGATGTGGTCCACGAGTTCGTTGTTTTTACTTGCATTTACTGCTGTAAACAACAGATAGGATATTGCTTTAGCCAATATGCTTTCAACTTTCAATTAGAAGATATATATATATATATAGGTTATAAAATAAAAATAAAAATTGTTGTGTTAAAATGAGGATTTAATTTGTATAGACATATATATGTAGCGTAATTATAATTAAAAGTAATTTGTTTGAGGAAAATGCATAGTGAGATATTAATAAAATATTTTTATATAGTCTTTAATGATTTAAAACGATTTCTTAATGAGTGAAAAGACAAAATGTAAATGATGATTCAAATGTTCTTTGAAGTTTATTGCTTTTGATTTGTTAGTGAAAGTAATCTATGTGTGATAAAATATGTATTAAGATATTTAGAAAATATGATTATATAACTTCTTTAGTTATTTTAAATGACGTTGTAATGAACGAATAGATAAAATGTAATTGATTGTTTATTATTCTTATGATTATTACATTTAATGTATTCGTGCTTTTAAAGGTAAATTTTGATGGCTCCCTTTTGACGTGTCTTCCTCTTGAGTTTTTTCGATTTGAGGAGATTTTATTTATTGAATTCGTGATGAAATTTATTTGGAAACATGTATTATTTTGATTTACCCTCGTTTGTGAGTTCTTGGGTAGTTAGTTTTTAGGCTTCTAGAGGTGGTGAAAAATGTTGCTTTATAATTGGTTTTCATATTGGCTCCTTGTGAACTATTGTTCTTATGATCGATTTGATTTTATGGGTTTAGCATTGCACTTGGAAGTTGTTTTACTATGACAAAGGAAATGTTTCAAAGTAATGAGATCTGATACACATCCACAAGAACAATAATCTTACCAGCCGAAAATCTTTAGAAAAGTTCAGTAGATTTTTATATTTGTCATCGATATACAAAATTTACAACTATTCCTCAACATTTTAAATTCTATAAGGGAGTAACTCTGGCGAATGGATAATTGTTAACCATATATATATTATTCCCTTTCATTCATAACAAATATAATACAGAGATCATATCATTTCATCAGGCAAGCTGCGCAGTAAATTCCTATGACAAACTCTAGAAAAGACTCCACAAAAGAATAACAATCCGATGATAGCTCTTGCTTGTAATAATAATATGATCTTCTGAGAATAGCTATAATTCAGTAAGGTTTTTTTTTTTTTATAAATCTTTGTTTTGCTTCGATACTATCCACTCTTATGAATTTGCTTTTGTCTTTTATTAAATGCGTATGCGGAGTTTATTGAAGGATTTCTTTCTCAACGGCAAAGATTCCAACATCCTTATTCTGATTTAAGCACAAGAATTTAAAAATGAGAGAGAAGAGCCTATTTTTCAAGTTCGATCACGGCTTGAAATGATTCTTGAAACCATCCAACTCGAAATCAATTTACCGAATCCTTGACTTTAAAGAAGAATTTCGTTGGAAAACAAATTCTTAAGAGGACACTACGGGAAACTAAAATTAGTGCATAAATTTGCTAAAAGCACTTTCATTGAAAGTTTTCCAAATTCTCCTGTGAATGTCAAATTGCCCTTTCCAAAAGATATTAATTCATGCAAATAACTTTCAATCTCAAAACTTAACTGAAAGTTCATTTCGCATTGTAAATAGCTCATTCAGTTCAACTCATTCTTTAAAATATCAGAACAAACCTTTAACTGTCAATCAGAGATTCTTATCTTTTCGAAAATATCTTTCCTTAATGAAATCTATTTCACATAATACAAGTTGCACAATTATCAGCAATAATAATATTTAATTAAAACATTGCAAAGAAATAACTTTCACTGATAAATTCAACAACTTATTTAATTTAACTTAATAAATTAAATCACAAACTTTGGTATAAACATTGATAAACATTTAATAAAATAAATATTAAATAAACATAAAACAATAAATATTTGAACACGACAAGACAAATTGGACTACACGGGGTAACACAGAGATACTCGTTTGAAGACGAACGATGGTTTAAAAGGACCTGTCAATACCTCCGACAACATATTTATATTGAATTAGGGTATGCTCAGACCTGACAAGTAGGTGGAGCCGTTACCCGATACCTGTGTTTGCGGGAAACATCAATGTTAGA
Source organism: Sequoia sempervirens (assembly GCA_007258455.2). Classification (NCBI taxonomy): domain Eukaryota; kingdom Viridiplantae; phylum Streptophyta; class Pinopsida; order Cupressales; family Cupressaceae; genus Sequoia; species Sequoia sempervirens. Next base: position 6,526 of record VDFB02291410.1, read on the forward strand.
ACATATATATACTCATGTTAGAAAACACATCATGAATAAGAATTGCAGCGTAGCAGAGCACTCACGAATGAGTAATGTCACACTATCTTCTTCACTGACACACACAAGAAAGATAAATCATAAACAATAAGCCACATCATGAATGAATCTATCATAGTATCATCAAACTAATCACCTCAACATAACAACCACATGAAAAATCGTAAGCTAATAAACCATATCAGATATATGTCTATCTCAATAACATCACGGAAACACAACCAGATAAATAGGAGGTTAATGTATCATCCATAGAGTATAAAAACAACATAATGTCAGAGTTATAACTGAGAATACACAACATAGTATCATAGTGAACTAAAGCATCTATCAGGCATAATCAAACTGAAAACAACTAAGACAAGATGTCACAGCAAGAGGGTCACTACATCCTCCCCCCCTAGGATAAGGATTACACTTGGAAGCCGTAAACTAGGTACAACAAATACAACATAAAAAATATCATATGCTTAACACAACTAAATGAGTCTCAGCCTATCAAGACAACAAGAAAAAAAGTACTACATCCCTTCTTCTACTATCAAATTACTTGTTATTGGATAGGGGACACTCCTCAGGGTCCTCATCAGAATCCATAATTGTCTGCTTGGAAGCCGAAGACTGTATGCGATGGATTTCCTTCTCTTCCTTAGAGAGAATGGGTGCGTTAGGTCCACACCCAAATGGCCAATTTCAAACAATGGATAGTTTCTTCACATTAACTAGATGTCCCGATTCTACAGTGTTTTTCCCTTTTCCCATTTTGACATGAGAGAGAGCTTGGGCCAAGGTCTCATCATCAGATTCCCAAGGTGGAGATGTTGGTGTTGAGCTTTCTTTGATGACCACACCTTTATGATCAACTTGTAGATCCTGCTGCACCACATGCTCATTTTCATGAGAACTCAGAAGGGAAGTAATCTGGCAGTTAGCTCCACGACCACCACCTGGTCCTCGACCACGACCTCTACCTCGATGTCTAGGCATGGTCCTACATAACACCACATAGAACAAATCTCAAAAATCTAAGTACTATATCCATGACCAACATAAATATCCTTCATATACGCCTACCCTATAGTTCCCTAAGACTACTTCCTCGTATACACTCTCCAAGTTAGTATCCTACATCCTAAGGGATAATTCACAATACAACATATGGCCTACATTGAAAATGATAAAGATAAAATCATTTAGCCACTAATGTCATAAATAATCATTAAATGGAATTCAATTTTCAACATTAAAGTAAGAAATGTGCGCAATATCAACAATAAATCAAGTGTAACCACAAGGGTCACAAGTAAACAAGATCACAAAGTGTGGCTAAACTATCACAACCAAATATAAACAAGGTATCGACCTTCGCAATCAACATATATTCATCAATAATTACAAAGAAAGTCCACAATCTTCAAAATAGTACAATACATCACTGCGTGACTAGACACTAGCCACCTAACGAGGAAGGAGAGAACTTTTCAGGCTATAACAACAGTAGTTTTCTAGTGGTGCGGAGTGATCTCTGACATGTCTTAGTTACATGACATAAATGGCAATAGGATAATACGAACTATAGAGTCTAACACCTAGGACAACGTAATGGGCTTACTAATATCCAGAGTACCCAGTGTTAGAACCTAATGCTCTAATACCATCTGTAATGCCCCACCTTGGTTACCGTTATAACAAAGCGTAAAGAGTAAAGTTAACCAAACAATTTTTTTTTAAAAGATATTTAACTACACATTTGCCATAAGGTTTCCAAGACGGTGTTATTTAAACCTGACACATAAACTAAACACGTTATCATAAACATAATACAAATTTAATGCCAAGAATGGTTCAGTTTGCAAGACTTATTACATTCGAGAATCCATAGGTTCAGATTACAACAAGAGAGATTTTAATAAATCTCAATACATCTAAAGATGGTACAATATAAACACTCTTATACAAGAGGTAACTTTTACAAAGCATATAGTGATCATATCACAACTGACATCCATATCCATGAACATGCTCCGCATCCACAATCATGAAAATGAAGTAACTGGAACCAGCTGCAAGCATAGGATCATCTGCATGAAAATATAAGGAAGATAGAGCATGGTTTCCTCCCGACCACATGGAACCCAAAGGTCCACTCCCTCTGTGCTAGGAAATAATTGACAGGTCCACAAGCAAAGAAGACAGAACATAACGTTTATGAGGTTTACAAATTACATCACGACATAATGTTAACAATCATAGCAGATAAAACCTTAGTAACACAACACATCAAAATAAATTTGAACACAAGGAACACCATCATGATATAGACTAAGAGTGTCATCACATCGTCGGGATAGGTTACCCTAGTGAATCTTCCTAGACTACCGGCCCTCTCCAAGAGTTACCCTGGTAGCCTCTACCAATTTCTGGCCCCTATGCAAACCAATGTGGAGTCACTTCATCTTTCAAGAGGACAAGATGACGACTTGCCATTCCAGGCCTTCTCAACCTTTTCTCAACTTGAACGAGTGTTAAGACAATAGGCGAGGCACACTTTTATCTAAATTAATGTTTATAACTTCCCAACCCATAATTCATTAGTTAAGTTTTCACTGAATTAACACACCTACGATAGGTTACCCAGACAATCACTTCCGGATTTCGGCCCCTACCGCAAGCCACTCTTCTATAACATGACTCAACATGAAACCAATCTAGGGGTAGCTATCAAGCACAAAAATAAAAACCAGAATGTTTATGTCCTTCACTAGAGGCAAATCACAATCTCTAAGATGTCACTTCAAAAGACCACAAAATGATACAAAGCTATACCCCCACATAAGATAATTGTAATTATGAACATCATGTTAAAAATGTAATAATCTTACAAATTCCACTTTTCAAGCTTTTGATGAAATAAAAATAAGCATCATCAATATTACATTATATACACACACCAAATAGTTACAATTTACCAAACTTCAAGAGTTAAGAATCCACAATAAACAAACTATAGATATTAATTGATCACATAATATTTTAAGAAAACACATCAATAACATATAGAATAAAGATATTTTAAATCTTTTAAAGAAATTAGATAAGTCACATTAAAATTCTATAAACTATCCCTTAATAATCTCAATTAACTAAAACATAATGAATTAAAAATTCTTGGTAGACAAACTAAAACTATTAATATATATTCTTTAAATAATTTTAAAGAAAATGTATTTATTTACATTATAAACTAAGGATATTGTATATTCTTTATATTTAAGTAATTCAACCACTTAACACAATAATAATTTCAACGCATTTTTAATAAATATTTAACTTTCATAAAATTTAAAGTCTTAAATATCTTTTCTTTGCTATTCATTGATTCGCACCTAACTAATATTTACACTTAGTAAGAATATGTCTGATAGTTATCAACAAAGAATCCACACCGAATATTACATGCAGAGAGAGTTCACTTTAAAAACTATAAGTAATAATTTTAAACAATTATATCCACAGTAAGAGCTAACTTAGGACGCTATAACCACCGTAAAAATTTACTTAGTACGCCATGCACAAGATCTGAATGCCTAATCATTAGATAGTGTAGATAATAAATTTATGTCATATATTATATACAACTAGGTAACGAGAGAAGGAACTAGCGCTAAACTTGTAGATCAAACGACAAAATTCTGAATAATTAGGTTTACAGAACTATCGAATATCACAACTTAAAGAATTATCCAGAATGCATGCATAACTGTTAGAAGTTAGATTGTGATTTATCCTATGTAAATCATGGACAGTTTCTACGCCTCAAATGGAAGAAACACCGAACTCAAAATTCATAGGCACTAAGAATGCAGATTATATCAGATGCCTGATGATTAGTATTGTTCCTATTGTTAGTGATCAAATCTAAAGTGATTATATACATAAATTTTAATGATCAGGTTTATTAGTTTAAAGAAAAGGATCCGCCAAGATGAAGGAATGGATACAGACTAGGATTCAAATAAATCCTCCAACTCATGATTATACAGAAAGTATCTTGAAGAGAAGACTGAGCGCAAATCTGTTAAGAAGTTCAGTGATATAACATCTCTTTTTTTTAACCAAGTAAGAAATTTGATTTCTTAGTCTAGTATAAAGATTTGAAAGGGAAATTATAAGCTTTGGCCAAAAACTAATCACCGAAGCAATACTCAAATTACAAAGCCAACAGACTTAATTTAAGATAGCTGCGCCCAGATTTAGAGGACAAATTTTATATATATTAAATTGTAAGCTGAGAATCTACCGATGGAAATAAAGAATATACTAGTAGAAGTATTTATCTTCAACAATTTAATAAAAGAGAAATACAAATATCATCAGACAGGTATCTAGTTTGTTATTCTGCCAGTAATACCCTGCGCATGCTATGGATTTCTTCTACAATATTCAGATGGTTAAGACAAGATGATAGGAAGCAATATCGCCAAATACTATGAAGACCATTAAAGGATAAGTATAGCATCATCAATAATGATACATGGTGATGGCGTAAGAAGGACAAGGATACAAATAAAGGCGTATGAAAGAATTAAAGAATACAGATCATATCAGCAACTGCGCTGGTGAAGAGATAGACGTGATACCAATTGGAAATTATATGCTTTGGCAAGGATTAACATGAGATCTTTTAGATCAAAAGATATACAGAAAACATCAAAAGAAAGAGGTTGCGCACAAACTCAAAACAATACTATTTTTCCAACGCCATTAAGTGACAAGTTCTCATTAAGTGTCAAAGGCAATACTAAGGCAGTTCCATAAGGTTTAGCAATATATAAGTCTCTAGATCTTCTATACACCAAACAAGAACCTGTTCATCATTATTTAAATTGCAAAGAAATCAATCCATGGCTGGGGCGGCACTATTACAAGATATAATGAAGTAGTATTTATTAATCACTTTAAAATTCAGGCGAATTCTTCAGCTATCAGGGAAATATAAGGTAAATATCAATCACACGAATTCAGGGAGACATATATCTACAGTTGGTAAGGAGGGATAAATTGTAACTTCTGTACAAATAAAAATAAAATATAAAGCTACAGATGTTGAATTAAATTCAGTCTACTGCTTGAAAATTATACGCTGAATATTCTTTAGAAAAGAACTACGCACAATTTTATTTAAAAGGGACAGAATTAAGACAAACAAAATGCTTTAAATCTATAGGTATTTAATCAATAAAAATACCAGTATAACTGAAACGTAGAAGCAATGGTGAATTCAAAAGTTCCAAAGAAAATAACAAATAAAATTATTGGAAATGCATACTATTTCCTTTTCGGACATTTTGATAATAAGTTAATTATTCATTCATTTCCTAAAATTTGAATTCATGCTATTATAATATTTTCACAGCCAGATTAAGGGCAACCTCGAATCTGGTATATTATGAATGCAAATTGTTCTTATTCTTTTCCACTTTAATGTTCAAAAACTAATTTGATTTTGTATATTGTTGTTGTTTGTGCAGGTTCAGCAATATAGTTTTCTTCTATTGAACAACTAATTCCAACATCAAATTCCAATAAGTTCAACATAAGAAATAAAATCACAGAAGAAAACCTGTTTCCGAAGTTTGCTAATTGGCTGAAAACGATTTCTTGAAATTTCTGTCAACTCGTGAAAACCTATCACCAGACTTCAACGAAGAATTTTCCAATGAACTCAGCTTCAAAATTACGCTTCAAAACAAATCCTAAAGAACAAATCTTCTGAAACAATTGTTGTACTGAAATTTTGCTAAAAAGCTGCTACCGTAAAATTCTTCCCGTGAATGTATGCACAACCCCCAATTTTCCCCAAAAGATATCAATTCATGCAATCAAGATTTCAATCATAAAACTCAACTGACAGATCATTTTTGCATTGGAAATAGATCAACCAGTTTAACTCATTCTTTAAAATATCAGAATAGACATCTAACTGACAATCAAAGATACTTATCTCGTCGAAAATATCTTTCCATTTAAATATCAATTTCATATAATTCAAGTTGCACAATTAAATCAGCAATAATAATATTTTAATTAAAATCATAGCAAAGAAATAACTTATTTAATTTAACTTAATAAATTAAATCATTAACGTTGGTTAAAATATTAATAAACATTTAATAAAATTAAATATTATATTTGCAAACACAAAACAATATATATTTGAACACGACAAGACAAACTAGGCTACACGGGGTAACACAGAGATACTCGTTTGAAAACGAACGATGGTTTAAAAGGACCTGTCAATACCTTCGACAACATATTTATAATGAATTAGGGTACACTCAGACCTGACAAGCAGGTGGAGCTGTTACCCGGTACCTGT
>VDFB02291412.1:0-22669 GCA_007258455.2 Sequoia sempervirens
CTTGATTAAATGCAATATGCTAATTTTGAATGTCTACTTTTTGCCCCTCTTCAAAGCAATGTACTTGTTTCATTGGTTCAAAGAATAAACTTACCATGATCAAAATTTTAAAAAAAATCTATTTTTTTCAAATGCCCCAATGGAAAAAATTACACTGGTACATTCTCCCTCAACAGATCAAGTGAAAAGATTTGATTTGAGGGTTGATCTCATGATAAAGAGGTTCAAAATGGATGATTTTGATGATGATGCAAATGAGATGGTTTTAAGATGCTTAGAATAACCAATCTATATTATTCTAAACAACTTAAATAATAATGCAATGCATGTGAGATGGATGATGTGATAATGCCTCTATGATTATGCATTGGATGTTTTATGTAAATGTATGGTTTTATGAGATGCTTAGACTAATAGGTCTATATTATGATGATGAACCATGCATGTGAGATGATGTGTAGAATGTTGATGGTTTGTGGATGTAGAATGGATGCACTGGCGATGATGATTAACTATTCTGGTATGATGTTAGTGCAGAAAAGAAGAAATGAGAAATGAGACGATGACAAGAGGATCAAACAAGCCAACTTTATGAGAGATGATGATGAGAAATGGATGATTGGATTATCAAGAATTGGGATTTTATAAAGGCCACTTACCTTCTGTTTGATAACAAGCATAAGCACGTTGCATCAAGGTATAAAGAACCAGGATGGCATTGCACTTAGTGTGATGGACTTTGACTCGACAAATAGATAGGAGTACTCTTGTTCACACCTGAGATATGGAAACCTTGCTAAGATGCACCTTAGAAGTTTCAAACATCTTGGACCAAAACACAGAAAGGTATAACCTATCAATGCAATAGTCACCAAGCTGCCCAAAACACCCTCCATACATATCTAACAAAGCAAGTAATCACCAAGTTATATTACAAGAATGCCCAACAAGCATAGCAGACAAAAGATAATGTTTGTTGCCCCATTCCTATCTCTCTAAATCCATTTTTTTGGGCATCATTGAGAGGTTATTTGAATGAGCACAAAGAGATAAGTTAAAATACAATGATAAAGTAAATAAACAAGTTGATGTTCTTCAATACCGCTAACCAAAAGGGAATATGTTTTTAAGGATAAGAACCGAAACTATTGCCAAAAGATAATGCCCATTGTAGGAAGGATACATCCTAGGACATGTTAGTGGATGGCGGCACATCATTTCATTAATCCAAAGTGTTCTTTTTGATAAATAATGTACATTGTAGGAAGGATACATCCTAGGAAATGATGTTATCAGATGATTGAAATGTGATTGATTGGATGATAGGCTATTGAAACAAAGAGTTGACCAACTTGTTTACATACTAACTTAACCCTAACACTTGACATTTTTGAGTTTTCACTTTTAACCTACTAGACTTGTTTCCAATTGTTTTACCAAAGGTTGAGGATGACAATAATTTATTATGAGTGATGTTATTATGGGTGAAAGCGAGAAGAGACAGATGGATTTTTTCAAATATTTGGATGTTTTTTATGTTTTTGAATTTTTTTGAGGTTGTCACTAGTGAATTTGGCTCCATTTTCTGACAAACATTCCTAGGTCATTTGACAAATATTTGTCAGAAAAGCAATGAAATTGATGAAAATAATCTCATCGCTATTTTTTTGTTGAAATTCTGATGACGCATTAAACGTCAAAATAACATCACAAATTTGTTGGTCGTCGGCATGATAAAATGACTCAGATGTTCGTTAGAATATCAACAAAAAACTTTGTGTATCCACCAACAAATTATAACCAAAATTCAATTACAATGGCTCTTCTAAAGCATCGAAACAACAACAGAAGTTCGTCGCCATTTCAACGAAATGGGCAAGGAGTTATGATGAAGCCTTCATCACAGATAAGCAAATTCATCAGACCTTTTATGTGATTTGATGTTGGAGTTTGTTGAAATTGCATCAAAATGGGTAAGGAGTTACGATGAAGCCTTCATCACAGCTAAGCAACTTCATCGGACCTTTTATGTGATTTGTCGGTGTTTGTCAAAATTGCGACGAAAGTGGCAAGGTGTTATGATGAAGCCTTTGTCGGACCTTTTCTATGATTCATCAATGGACTTCATTGAAATTGTGATGAATCAAGCAGGGAGTTATGACGAAGTCTTTTTCGCAACTATAGCAACTTCGTCGGACCTTTTTGGTGATTCGTTAGTTGGTTTTGTCAAAATTGCGATGAAAAAATGCAATTTATTTTTAAAAAAAATATTTGTTGAAATGTACCATCACGGAGACTCTTGGTGATGACCATCAAAGCCAACCCATCAGTGAGAGATCAATCATCGGCACAAGATAGAAAACTCACTCTGATAGTCCATGTCTTGTCAATGACTTCCGTCAGCAAGACAGATCCAATGTCATACCGATCTGACCTCTTCAGGAGTTTTGAACACTACTGGTTATCAGCAAGACATTCTGAGGGTCTCTGATTTGATTAGGATCTAGACTAATTGCATTTGAATGCTTAATGTTTACAAATCATGAAATCCAAATTACATAAACAAAATTAACACATTAAAATGTGAATTAAGCGGAAATACAATTCATGCATACAATATTGAAATTATGCATTAAAAACTAAAGGTGAAAAGAATGAAATTGAGAAAGAAGAAGAGAGAGAGTGCAAATGATCTGATAACAGAGTTCGCCACAAATGTGACTACGTCTCTAGGTCCACTCCAATAGAGTGAGACCAATCCAATTAATCTCCAAAAATAGAATTACAATTGCACCAAGATCATTTCCTTCTAGCACTTCGGCAACATAACAAAACTCTGACTTACAAAAGGCTCAAAATAATCTCCTTCGAAAAATCTCCCTATTCCTCTGATTCAATACTTCACCACCTAGACTTGAAAATTATAAGTTCCAAACTCACTCCTAAACTCCCCTTTTATACATCAAATTTACTCAAATTGGCCTCTAACCAATTGATTTACAAAAACCACCTTATCTCTCCATTTTTACATAGAAATCTATGATATATCCCCTGTAATCTTTAACAAAATTATTCTAATCCTTCAAAATTAATAGAATTTTGTTTTAAGCCTTTCTCATGCTTTCATTGTTTCGGGGGGGGGGGCGGTTTTGTTTGTCTTCTTTATTTAAAACTTAAAAATAACCTTTTAAGGTTATTTAGTTAGGCATAGGGCCTAACTAGTCGATAAAACAAACCCATCCTGTTCTATCACTGAATACATACGCTGGCATGTTGGTGGCATTGAATTTTGGTAAGCCCGCAGTCGGGGGTTCAACCCTGGGCACTGGCTTTTTATACCCAATTTCTGGCAGTTATGTAACAAAACAAAGCATTGCCCGATATAGACATGAGGAAGTTGCGTGACCGAGTGGTGTAGGCGTGAACTTGCAGTTAGAAGGTTAGGGGATCGAATCCCCTTAACCTTTTTTTTGGAATGTCCAAACAAACTGTCGACAAAAGAAGAGGCCACGTGTCGCACCAAGAGGGTGCCACGTGGCAAAACCTAATTGGCCACTGACTCAGATGTGTCTGCTGACTAGGAAGATGACTATGCACTAACAATGCTGATTATTTGTCATATGGACAGAAACATGTCAGCATCTCATTGGTCCATATAGCTAACTGAAATGCCATGTGTGAGGCTTTGGTTTTTCCACATGGATTCCATATAGTACGGACTGACATGTCAGCATGTTGATGTCACCCATTGTGCCACCAAGTCAATCAAACTTTCACTACCAATATCTCGAGCATACGAGGTCGGATTTTGATGAAACGAACATTTCCGGAATCATCTCGACGATCTCTTCAATTTGAAACTACTTCTGTCAATTTTTGAGACAATCATTTTTTGCTTCCTGGACGACCCCTGATGGCAGTTTGACCAAAAGTTTGACTGGCCGTAACTCAAGCAAAAAAACACCTTTTTGCTCTGTTCAAGTTTTGCTGGAATCAGGACATCGAGCTCTTTCTAATGGTGCTAAAATTTGGAGTATTGGAGACACTTGAGAACAACCAAGGGCTAACAAGGGAAGAAGTTAATAAACAACTCTACCTATCATCATAGTTCTGTTGTTCCCCCTGAGAGAATCGTGCAAAGACAAGTTTACAATACCTAGTCAAATAATATGAAAAAGACTTACTTCCATACAAATTAAATGATTATTCTCACAATGGAAATTGTCTAATTACAAAAAAAAATACATGAAAGGTTATCCATGCTTCATTAGAGATGACTGATCATACATACAGACTGCAAGATGAATAGAAAAAGCATTACACTTGAGAACAACCAAGTGATAACAAGGGAAGGAGTTAAGAAATGCCGGGATTGAAGAGAAAATGTGTAGGGAAAATGTTGAGTAGTGTATAGAGAACAGAGCTTTTAGAATATATTCTTGACCTAATCAAGCTCTTGAACAAATTAAACAAAATTAAAATACTAACACATACATGAGACATGTAATGAATGTCCAATATCTACTATCTTTTTTTTTTTTGTAATGAAAATAGTTTAAGGCCCATTACATATCATGAAAATTCCTATCCGGCATTAGGATCAGTACAACATCAAAGCATTTCCATAATAGTAAATATACTGTATCAATACTTTACATAGCAAAAAGAAACCAAAAAGCACCAATTGTTTTCAAAACCAGCATAGACAATACAAATTGTTGTTAACAGCACCATAAGTTGTTGCTATTCAAATCAGTGTAAACAATACATAGTGTTTATTACATTCTCCTCATTTTTGACTTCTTCAATATCAAGGTTTGTCATTGTTTCTCCTTAGGGGTCCAATTGCTGGGGGTTGCATTGTATTTCTAGGCTTCCAGCTTCATCAATTGCTCTTTGGAGCTCAACAAATTCCTGTTGGAATAGAACAATCTCTTCCAAGCTCAACCTACAGGCGAGTCCACTTCTCAGATCATCTCTGGTATTGTTAGCAACACCTTCAATTATTGACTTCAAGAAATTATCCATTGAGATCTCCACAAGAGTTGAAACCTGTAGAGCAATAAAGTAGAAAGTGAGTCTCTTGCAAGACTTAGTAAGTACCCTCTTGATACCCTTAAATTTATCATCATTTCTTGCCTTCCACAAATGCCACATGATCTCATTGGATAAGAAATACCAAAATAGCTTACAATCAAACTTGAGCTTGAAATTACAAGACAAAATATCATTCCAATTAATTTTACCATTCTTATTCTAGACCTTTAGCTTATCGAAGAATAAATACCAAATTTCCTGAGCATAAAAACATTCAAAAAGAATATGTTTGATAGTTTTTGGAGTCCTACATATACTACAAATTTCAACACTTTCATGGTTAGATTTATAGAGATCTATCTTTTTCATTAATGCAGAGGTAGGTAAAGGAGAAATAATTATAATTGTAACGCTATTCATAGTCCAATAAATTAAGTTCATAATTTGTGTTCAATGGGCCTTAGTTTTATCATTATACTACCCATCTAATACCATATTTTAATCCAGGGTTCAACTATCTCAGATCTAAAGAAGCACCTTCAATTAACCATTTAAAGTACTATAAAATAAGGTAAGACTTTTACTTGAGAAAGATTGGGTACACTTGTAAGATTAAAGTTCTCGCAATCATCAGGATTTATTGGCATACGTACATAACCTGCAACATATGAAGTAATGGATGACTACAAGTTAGTGAAATGGTTCTTAATATGTGAGTGGTTTGCAAATTGATTGGTAGAAAATAAGGTTACAAATAGATCTACATGAAAAATTATGAGGACAATCTACTGTAATCCTTAAAATAGATGAAAAGTACAAAGAAAAGAGCCAAGCTACATCTCTAGAGCCTAAAAAAAACACAAGCAAGAAACATAAAAAAAAAGAACCTTTTTTTGGATGAATACAAAATGGTGCCTTCAGCAAGTGATTTGTATGCTTCCATGACACAAGACATTAAGAAGATTTTAGTCTTCCTCTGTGAATTTAGCTACTTATAGAATAAACATAGAAACCAATATTATATGCATACATGTCTAGCCGAGGGTAGGTATATAGGAGAAAAAAAATTCTTCAATGCAATGCCAAAAAATATCAATGTGTGTGTAGGTTTGTATTACTCAAAATATCATTTCACTGCCTAAGGAAAAATACCAAAGTGATGTTTTAAATTTCAATCTTCACATAGGATCCCTTATTGCTACACATGCATATACAAGAATTATTTGAGCTCTTAACTATTCAAAGATTAAGGATTTAATTAGCTATAAGATGGAAAGTTGTTGTTTAGACATAATCCATCATATTTTACATGTCTTTATTCACTCCTAGTGCTTTAGATATTTTTTTGTAAATGAGACAGAAATGTGAATCTTTTATGACAAAGAAAATTCTTAAAAGGAGGGGGGAGAGAGCAAAGGGTAGGGGGAAAGAATGCTTGAATGTATAGCAAAGTATAACATTTTGATCATTATAACAATGAAACAAATCTTAAGTTTGAAGCATTAATATCATTTACAACATTTATGATCAAGAATGAATGTAAGTAGAGAAACTTTTGCATACCTGTACATGGTACAAAATTTCATGGTTAAGTGGAAGGCTCCCATCAACAACAAGATCCAAATATCCATGTATATATCTCAATCGAGCCTCTAAACCCTTCAGAGCTGTCAATTTTTCCACTAACCTATTATGCACAAAAGTCAAATTTTAGAGTTATGTCACCACTAAAAATAGAAGAAAAAGAGCTTTGAAACCAAATCCACACACAACACAATGTGGTATTCATACAAAGTCATACAAACAAACTAAACTTAGAACATTGGAATGGAAACAACTTCAAATTATGATGGAGAGCATGGATTCAGGGTATAAAGAATCATTTTTCTGCCACCATAGTGAAAAGTTAGCACTTTCTTTCATCCTTGCATATTGGTTTGATGCTTCAAATGATGCATTTCTTATATTTAAATGTGCATTACCTTATTGAGCTTCTCTTTGTTTCGAGAATAGTTTAATATTCTCTACCTAACAGGGCCAACCACGTGATGGTGGAAGCTCATTTGGCCCCTCCCCCCCTCACATCACTCTCAATTCCCCATACCCAATCATATAACATTAATCATTCATTCATCCATTAATAACATATAAAATTCATTCATTCATCCATTAATAACATATAACATTTATTCATTAAAATATAACATTCATTAATTAACATATTCACATTCATTCATTAACATATAATATTCATTCTTTCAGTTTTTACATATTATCAAAATTATGCTTGTCATCATATGATTACAATCACCTTTTTTTTGTTTCTTTTTTCAAGATAAAAAAATCTGAAGTGGAGTATCATTTTCTAAATCATTTTTCCCCCTTTTAGTTGTTCTTCCCTCTACTTGTGATCTTAATGTATGCCTAGTCATCTGCTCATGACGTGGACGCCACTGCATGGGGGGGCGTGCTACAATAACAAAGAAATGTTAAACTAATATGTTTTATTATTATTGTTACAAGTATTTCATTAATTAAAAGAATATTAGAGTGGTTCTCTTTACCCGATGGGTCCACATCATGTTCCTAAACTTCTATTATATACTCATGCTCAACATGTTGAACACCCTCTAAATCTTGATCTGTAATTGAAACACGAAGGTTACATTAATTAATACACCAATTGAAATTAAATATGTTTAAAAGAACATGAGAGTGGTCCTCCTTACCTGATGGGGCTACATTATGTTCCTAATCATGCTCAACACGTTGATCACGCTATACATGCTCTAAATTTGAAACACAAAAGGTTACATTAATTAATAGACCAATTGCAATTAAATATGTTTAAAAGATCTTTAAAGTGGTCCTATTTACCTAATGGGGCCACATTATGTTCCTGATCTTCTCTATCCTAATTATGCTCAACATGTTCATCATGCTCTACATGCTCTAAAGTACCCAGATGCACACCATGAGCTTCATCTGCAGGTTGTGCTTCACCCTCACCAGGCTGCATTCCAATGTCATGTGTATTATTATCATTGCTTGAATGTTTAAAACAAATAGAAATGTAATTACTTTATGGTGGAAATTAATATTGAATAGATTGCACAAGTATTTAATTTTAAATAAACTTTATTGAGTTTATTTACCTGCGTGTCAGATGTAGTGGAAGGTTGTTTTTGCCGAGTCAAAACTTTTAGGCATTCAGCCACAACTCCATAGCCTTGCTAGAAGGCAATCTTTAGGTCATCTTTAGTGGGAACTCTGTTGAATTCAGAGCCCTACATTTTTGCATAAGATCATGAATTTTGCTTCTATGGTGTGATAAAACCAAAATTGTTTTCAATTTATTATTTGGATACTATATTTCATTTATTGATACTTATAATTTGTGTGGCTAATTTCATATAACCACCAGAGCCAAGTTTGTGTTGCCTGTATTTGTCTAGTCTTTCCTTTATTGTCTTCCATGTGTTGGGAAGCCTATGAAAAGTTTGAAATACGTTAGATTATGTAAAAAGATAGAGTAATCAGTATATAATTACATTGTTGATAGTATCACATACCTTCCTTGGCCCGGTGGTGTCTTTCATTTTTTCTTTTCAATCTTCTCATTTCCATCTGACACCAGGTCCTTCCACTCCCTCTCCAGAATCATGTGGGAATGCTCATACTTTTTTTTCTTCTCTAAATGTGGCCTATATTGGTCCCTCGCATACTTTAGATAGGTACCAGTTTTCTTAAGGACCTTGGTTTGGTTAAATTTTTTATCACCGAACAACACAACTAAATGGTTAATAAGCTCATCTTTTAAATCTTAATTTTGGGAATTCAACCATATATGTATAGTGGGCCCGAAAAACTCCAATGTAATATCAGTTAGATGTTTATAAAAAACATCATTTCCTACAAAATGATCATGGGATCAATAGTCTAAAAAGAGCAATCAATAAGTAAATTTCAATTGGATTATATATAATAATAATTAAAACATTTTAAAGTACCTCGGACCTTCTCTATCTTTATGGGAACGAATCCTCGGTCACCACAAATGTGACCGGAAATGTTCCCGTACTAGTAATACAAGAATATCTAGGGAATGTTGCTAAAACATCACCAATACTAGTGGCTGCTACATCCCCAGGTAATGTCCTAACGCATGTTATGGCATGGGTTCACTACTAGAGGGTGCATTAAAGGATTCCTGCATGGTATGTGTTGCCAACATTTCAGACGAAAATATAGGCACAGATGATGGGGTCAGATGATGTGATGTATGTGCATGAAGATCAGGATGGACACTTGTACCAACCCCTACTCCTCGGGTAGCACTTGCAGTACCCTGATCATGGCTAGGAGCATCATAAGGATGCAAATAATCCTTTAAAAACAACACATATTTTAGTTCATGACATAAAAGAGTACAAAATATAAAACCATGAATGAACTTATGTTACAATTAAAGACCTCATGACAACTTACTTGCAAGTTTTGTGATCTCTCAGTCAATATTTTAACCCTCTCTCTTATCTCATATGTTTGAGGCACTATGAATATAAACTTAACAATTTCTTCATTGTATTTTTTTTGGATCTTCCTTATCTTATCGAGAGGGTTTGCTGAATAAGCGCTGTCATCATCACAAAATATTGATTGCACCTCACTATGGATGCTCTCATCTACTACTGGTGCATTTCCCCTATCACTCGACTGTAAGAAGAATATTAAAAACACTATCACAATTAACCCAATAAATTTATGAAAAAAAATAATAATAAAACATTTTGCTCCTATCTAATTTGTACAATTACAATGAGGTAAACCTATTAGGTAAAAGTGTCTAAAGATACATCATGATATGTGCTCTAGGCCAGAGCCTTCACCATACAATCAATGTCCCACTGTGACAGAAATTAAATATAAAAAAATTACCGAAATGAAACCAATAGACTTACAAAAGAAAACATAAGAATAAGATGGTATATTGGAGTCATTAATTGGAGGTTGGGTAAAATGGTACATAGTACATACCACCCCCATAGTAACTGTGTTTGTAACTAAGCGATTCAAATTGCAATCGATTAGCAACTCTTCCCCTACAATTATTGATTTTATCACACATACGAATACACGGTTTCCCTAACGTGCCTTGAATATGCAATTGGGTTGCTTATTTGTTGACCCAGGTCGTGTACTATTTATAAACCCTGCAATATTCCCTAATGCTTTTGACCTTCCATCAATGTACATAGCCACTCCTTTATTTTGATCCTTATCTTTTAGTTGTATATAATTTGTTGACAATACATACCTATGTATACTTCATGTATATCAAACCAGTTGCATCGAATCTTTGTAATTATAATAGGGTCCAACATACTTCATCAATTTGGTAACATTTTCATAATAGACCTTTATGTCATCCATGCAAAATAGGCCCAAACCATGTAATGACGATGGTGTTATGTGATATATCCTCTCGTTGACACAAAAATCAATGTTTATTGGAGGAATTTCCTTGGGTACCTATTGTTTCCATAGATGTTTGTACCTCAAGGGCACCTCGATATCACCTATGCTCTCATCATCATAAGAACATGACCCCTTCAGCAAGAAAAAATTCCATGTGTTTACAGAATTTTCTTCTAATCTTTTGACCTCTAGTTGATCTCCTTCTTTTAGACATACTACATGTCTTTCTTTCATCTTCTCTTCTTGAATTTCCCTCACTCGAGGAAGATAGATCTAACAAATACATTTTGGTGGTACTTGCACTCGTAAGGATGTTGGATGAAGTTCTTTCATGGTGATGTGATCCCAAGGTGACATTATGATTAATCTATCATTTCATCACTAGAATTTCATAGGTTATAAGGTAATCAAGTCTTGATAGATAGCAAGCTATTGTTAATAGCATCCAAATGTGTCCATCACAAATCAAATCTACTTAACGTTTTAACTCCCAAACTTTGTAACAAGTGTTAAATGTGACTATGGTCCACTAGTTACACAACCAAGGCCTCAAATGTATTCTCTAATTGTAATCAAAGGACTTTTTCTCTTCATTCAAGTAAATAAACTTGAAGGGAAATACAACCAAGTGGTTTATTGGACACCTACATGACTAAAAATAGCATCAAATTTACATTTAATTTCCATATGTCTAAGTGGTTAACGAGCAGGGAGTGTGTACAAGGCTTGGTTAAGTCATCATAAGTTTATGCTTTGGCAATAATTTTTTTTAAGTCATATTAAATCTTTCTATGTCTAATTGCTAGGATATTTTTGGTATGTTTTAAGGTAGGATGATTGATGAAAGAGCCCAAAGACTAGCCTTTCTCCATGGTATCCAAGTACACATAGCAATGGTCTTCTCTTATATGGTTGGACATGATTTAAAGAACTTGGCTAGGAATTATTCATTTAACCTAAGGTTTTCTCATAATGCCATCATTGGAAAAGTATGATCAAATTCTTCTATTATGAAGAATTGGTCTATGTGCCTCTAGTAACCACTATAAATATTTGTAAGGATAAAATGACTAATTGCATCAGGTAGGAGAGAATCAACTTTGAGTTCTTCAAAGATTATATTCCTCTATTCATAATTTTTAAGGGTTGTGTGTGGAGGAGGTTATCACTACCAAGAAGGGAGGAAACCTTTCCTTGTATTCTTTTATAATTTTCATTATTCTTATTTATTTTACACCTACATTTACAAATACACATACAAATGCATTTACTGTTTTTCATTTATTTCTCATGTAGTTTAATAGTTTGATCGATTTCATATTATATGTGTTGAAGACTTTAGAATTTCAATCACATTAATTTATGGATATGTTGTATCTATAACACTACAAAACCATATTCTCTTTGCATTTACACTTGCATTTAGAAATACACATTTATATACATAGATATGCATTTCTTTAATGATATGTTGCATTTATTGTTCTAGGAGAGCATCTAGTAATTACATTTACATTTACATTTAAAAATACATATACATATATATATGTGTGTGTGTGTGTGTATGTATATAATTTATATTCAGTGTTCAGAAACAGCCCAGTAGGTCTGCACATGGATAAAAATTCATAAAATCATATCTCCCATACATGTTTTGTTGAAACTTAGGCTTGAACCTCTCATTTCACATGCTTTTCTTCACAAAATTATTGAGGACAGTAGCTATACCTTCTTTATTTCTCATCCTACACCCTATTCATGCATCCTACAATTACAACAGTATCCATGGGGCCTCCTACACAAGCTGTAGTAATCACCAAAAGTGTAAGAGCCCCTTTATATTATGTTTCAACTACAAAACTCTCAAAAATAGGGTAACTCAAATTATGATTTTTGGGTGAGCTGTATGGACAAAATCATTAGCACTAGCTCATTCTTGGAGTCTTTTGAAAGAGAAGTGAATCAAGTGGTAGTTAAGTACAAACCTTATAGTCAAGGTGAATGAGGTGATCAATTTTGAGTGGCCAACTGATGAAGAGTACTAGAAATGGGTAAATGTATATTTAACTAAGAAAGAGTGAAAAGAAGTAGGCTGCTAACAGTTGAAAAATAAGCTATTGCAGTTACAATATATTATAGTTTTTTTTTTTGGTGACAGTCTAGGCACGAAATTCTTGAAGTTTTTTGTTGCTGCATCAACCATTCTCAGCGGGCATGATGAACAAGATTCTCTGGGGAGATTGTTGTTGTAACAATTTTTTGGAATATCACAAGGTAGTCCAATTGGCTGGTGACATGTGTGCTCTCTAGCCCAATGCTTTTTTGCTCCTTTTTCTATAAGAAGGATTTCAAGGCCAGAAGTACGGGTTAGCAAGTTAGATATTTTTGGTCGATTCTAGATGAAGTTGTAGAGAAAATTGTAAAGTCAGATGGTTTTAGGGAAAATGCAATTTAGGTTTTGAGTTGAATTCTTTAGTAGGTTTTGAATTCATGGGGATTTGATGTTTTATGACAATACTGGCATTTGAATTGATATGATTAATTTGAACTAATGTCTCTCCATTGTACAAGCATATCTGAATTTTGAATAAAATGATCAAGGGTTGTTTCATTCATCTCACTATTGTGGTGTGTATGATTCTTGTTTTAGGTTTAATTCAAGGAATTAATTAAAATGCTTGAATGGGATTGTAGGTGGATATGTTTTGTATAAGGATTTGATAAGTAGTATTGGGTTAGAATACATATTGATGAGATTGTAAAGCAATGTTATCAAGGATCTTATATGTTTTATGTTAAATTTGTCATAAACCCTTAGATGCTTATAAATTTGACTCCTTCAATGGATATATGGCACTGATATAAGTTGTACTTATTCGTATGGTTCAGTATTTGTTTTCCTTTACCTAGAGCTTGCTACAAATTTCAAATCAATGACTATCTTATACTGTGAAATGTTGTAGTTATCTCATGCTCCAAATAGTTGATATAATTGATAAACAACCAATTCTATTCAGTATTATCCTATTATGTTGAGCTATTAAATGAGATTATCTATTGTTGTTAACATTGTTTATGATGATGGTGTAGAGGTTGTAAATGCATTAAGGGATCACCCTCTCGAGTCTTGCAGAGCCCAAAGTGTAGGAGGTCTTTCAAATCCTCATCAATTGGTCCAGGTCCTTCGAGCTACCCTTTATTGGAATTGGAAATTCAATAGGTAGATTAGAAGATCAACCTGCTTACCATAAAAACAACCAACACCTTGCATATGTTTGTGGTGGAGTTATTAAAGAAGAATTGTATGCCTCTATTTCCATTCATTAGATCTACCTTAGCCTAGCATATACTTGGGCTAAGTCTACAATTGCTTTAGACTCATGCGATGAAGGCTATGTGTGATGAAATCCTAGACCTCAACCAAGATGTGGGTAGATTATGGGAGTTTTGCCAAGACCTAAGGCTGGTGGATAAAAATGTGAAAGACTAAGTTATTTTATTTTTTCTGTCTTATCTTATACCATTTTAGAAGAATGGGGGTGCCAAACTTACAGTACTCATTGCCCCTTGGTTGTCAATTTTCACTAAGTGCCCTCAACCTCATCCTCGGTGCTGATATTGACCTTGTTTTCACTCCTCCAAACTCTTCCTTGGTGCTGATATTGACCTTGTTTTCACTCCTCCAAACTCTTCGGCGGTGCTGGTATTGACCTTCTTTTCACTCCTTCAAACTCTTCCTCAGCCTTGATATTGACCTTGCTTTCACTCCTCCAAACTCTTCGTCAGCAATGGTATTGACCTTGTTTTAACTCCAAACTCTTCCTCGATGTTGGCATTTACCTTATTTTCACTACTCCAAACTCTTCCTCGGTGCTGGCATTGACCTTGTTTTAACTACTCCAAACTCTTCCTCGGCGCCGGTATTGACCTTTCACTTCTCCAATTTGACAAGCTACAACCTGGTTTCATTAGGTTTTACAATATGTTAATTAAGTTGAAAATTTTGGCTCCATTTAGCTAGGTTTTAATATTCTACAATATAGTTAAGTATATATTAGCTATATTTTACATAATAAATAATATAATTATTCAACTTATTATAATTATATATTATATTCTTTAACAATATTATTAAATACGTATAAAATTATTATAATTAATAATTAATAATAAGTATATTTTTATATAATACAAAATATAATTAATATAATATATATTTAATAGAAGGGTATGTGTAGGATCATGATGGGCTAAAAAGTGGCAATATGATGGGTATGTGGCTGATGACTTTTTCTTACCCAAAATTGATGAAACAAAAAGGGTTTTTAAAGAAAATTCTCAGCTTTCCACCAATATAAATTATGCTTTACTTTCAATTCAATAAGTAATTATTATTCATTTTCTATTTGAATTATGACTAAATTCCTAATTGATAGGCTAATTGAAAACATCTATAGCTTTCAAACGGTATCACATTTTTTGAATCCAAAACATGTGTCATATTCTATACTTTGCATACTATAGGATTAAAAAAATAAAAATTGAATTTCATGAAGTTTTGACCAAGTTAAGGTGCTCAGACATCGAAGTTTTTAAATTTTTAAAAGTTGTACAAAGAATTCATAATTAATTATTTACTTAAAAAAATTACAAAATAATATGCATCACATTGAGGGACATGAGTCCTCTACTCTATATATAAAATCTTATAAAAAATATTATTATTTTATTGTGGTTAGGTGGTTAGACAAACACCTACTTCTTATTTTTCCATGAAATTTAAGTACAAACTACATTGAAATTTCAAATTTTTCACCAAATAGATTTTTATTTTTAAAAGCTAGTAGTTTAGAAACTACATTCAATTTTCTACAGATTCTATTCTTACATATTTTTGAAATAATATAAATAACTTATTCAAATGTTTACGTCAAGTTACCTAACTCTAATTTTTTTAAAAAATTTGCCACTTAAGGGCCTATTTTTTCCATGATGATCCTGCACATACCCATAATAGTAATATATATTAATATGAGAGAGAAACTAAATTTTGATTGGTTTTTTCATGTCAACAATCCAAGGATGGCATGTGTCCTTGGGGAGTTATGCTCAAGGTATCATGCCATTTGATTAAAGATATGATAATTCTCCTTTAGGACCTCTTCAATGTACCCATTACACACTTAAGGAGACAAAGATAAATATAGGGAAGAAAATATATAGAGAGAGAGGGAGATAATGACAAATATACAAATATAAAGGGAGACAGATCACCGATCGTGAGGCAGTTCACACTAGGATTGTGGTTGTGGGTTCAAAATATTCAAGATGCCTCCAAGAGTGATTCCTGCTAGGCATGGTGGTGCTAGAAGTTTTAGAGGTGGCAGAAATGCTGGTGGAAAAGATCCATTAGCTATCGAGGATTTCAGAGCCCTCCAGAGACAAATCGATGCATTACAGGAACAAATGAGAAGAGGGTTAGACTCGGAAAGGAGAGGAGAAAGCAAGGATGAAGAAGAGGTGGAAGATATAGATGTAGAAGAGGAAGAAGAAGCTATTGATCGAGATCAAATGTGGCTGATTAGGGCCATTTCAAAGATCAAAAAAAGACCCAGAATAGAAGTCCCTAGTTATTCTAGAAGTCTGAACTTGAAAGAGTTGATCGATTGGATGAACAAGCTAGAAGAATATTTCGAGTATGAAGAAGCAGAGGACCCAAATCAGGTTAAGTTTGCAAAAATGAAGCTCAAGGGCCATGCCAATATTTGGTGGAAAGAGGTCCAGTTGGAGACAAATCGAAGAGGAAAAGGAAAGATTAGCAGTTCAGATCACATCGTGGAGAAATTGAAGAAGCAGTTCATACCAATAGATTATGAGTTAGATCTACTAAATAAATTGCAAGGGTTGAAGCAAGGAAGTAGATTTGTGAAAGAATACATAGAAGATTTTCACAAGATGATCATCAGAATGGGCCATGCAGAGGCCAACAAGGAGAAGGTAGCCCATTACCTTAATGGGTTATGATCGAGCATTCAGGAGGAGCTAAGCATGGTCAGAATGACCACTATTGAGGATGCATACTAGTTTTCCCTAAAAGTTGAGGAGAAGCTAAACAAAAGATTTGACAACAAGCAAAAAGGCTGAGGAGGTCAAAGTGGAAGGGGTAGTGGAAGATCTTTTGGGAGCCGAAATGAGGATGAAAGGAAAAATAAAGATGTGGGTACTAGTCGAAGCTAGAGGAATGATAACTTACCACCCTCATGATCAAAACAGTGGTGATCAAAGAGGTAGAGGATGAGGAAGATCTGGGCCAGGGCCTGGAAGAGGTGGTTTCAGAGGAACTTTTTTCCATTGTGGTGAAGAAGGGCATCGAGCCTATGAATGTCCACAACACCAAGGAAGGATAGAAAGAAGGCCAGAAGGTCATGGAAGGGTTGCACATGCAAATGAGCAGGCGTAGTCCAAGCATTCAGATGATGCAGAAAGGGGAGAAGCCCTAGTCGTTAGAAGAGCCATGGTGACTGAAGAGAAGGAGCCAGAACAAAGGAAGAATCTATTCTGCACAAGGTGTAAGTCTGAAGACAAATGTTGTGAAGTCATTATTGATAGTGGGAGCACTGATAATTTGGTTTCAAAAGAGATGGTTATGAAGTTGAAGCTGAAAAGGGAAAGGCATCCACATCCATATTGGATTGCTTGGTTACAGAAAGACCACAAATTTCTAGTCAATGAGCAATTCCTGGTGAAGTTCAAGATTGAAAGCTATCGTGATGAGGTAGATTGTGATATCATCCCCATGGATGCATGTCACATGTTGTTGGGGAGGCCATGGCAGTTCGATAGGCATGTTGTGCATGATGGCCATGCAAACACTTATTCCATGATGAAGGATGGAGTCCATCATAAGTTGAAACCCTTGAAGAAGGATGCAGAAAAGGTATGCAGTAGTGCTAGAATTTGTTTTATTGATGGAAAAAAAATTTAGAAGGCATGAAGCATGAACGTATGTGTTATGCATTGATTCCAAGAATGGATAACGAAGATAGTGAGAAGGTGCCAATAGAAGTTTTTGGACTATTGGATGAGTTTCAGGAGATTATTTCTAATAATGTACCTCAGGGTTTACAACCGATGAGGAAGATCAATCATCAGATTGACTTGATCCTTGGAGCCAGTTTGCCAAATAAGGAAGGTCATAGAATGACTCTTGCAGAAAATGAGGAGTTGAATAGACAAGTTGAAGATTTGTTGAGAAAGGGTTTGATTCGAGAGAGTCTAAGCCCATGTGCAGTACTTACAGTACTAGCACCAAAGAAGGATGGGGAGTGGAGAATGTGTATAGGCTCCAGAGCTATAAATAAGATAACAATCAAGTACATATTTTCCTTGCCAAGGATGGATGACTTTATGGACTATTTGAGTGGAGCACAATACTTCACGAAGATTGATCTAAAGAGCAGATATCACCAGATCTGGATTCGAGAGGGTGATGAATGGAAAACTACCCTCAAGACCAAGGAGGGCCTGTACGAGTGGTTAGTCCTGCCTTTTGGGCTAACCAATGCACTGAGCACATTCATGTGGCTCATGAACGAGGTACTGAAAGAGTTTCTAGGGAATTTCATCATTGTGTACTTAGATGATATTTTAATATTTAGTAAGTCCCTAGGTGAGGATTTGATGCATATTCGTAGTATTGTTGATTAATTTGAAGAAGTGTAGTTTTGTGAAGAGGGAGTTAGTGTAGTTGGGGTTTGTTGTCTCAGCAGAAGTTCTCAAGATGGACCTAGAGAAGGTGAAGGCTATTCTAGAATGACCTACCCCAAGAACTGCTACTGAGGTGAGATCTTTCCATGGTTTGGCCAGTTTTTACACGAAGTTCATTA
Organism: Sequoia sempervirens; assembly: GCA_007258455.2. NCBI lineage: Eukaryota > Viridiplantae > Streptophyta > Pinopsida > Cupressales > Cupressaceae > Sequoia > Sequoia sempervirens. Next base: position 18,402 of record VDFB02291412.1, read on the forward strand.
GAAACTTTAGTAGCATTTGTGCACCCGTGACTGAAACAATGAGAAGGGATAAAAAAGAGTTCAAGTGGGGCACCGGAGCAGCGAAGAGTTTTGATTTGTTGAAGCAAAAGGTGACAAAGCAACTAGTTTTAGCCCTCCCATATTTCAATAAGGTGTTTCAGGTGGATTGTGATGCCAGTGGTTGTGCCATTGGAGCAATGATGAGCCAAGAAGGTAACCCCATTGCCTATTTTAGTGAAAAGTTAAATGATGCAAAGAGAAAGTACTTTGTGTATGATCAGGAATTTTATGCAATAGTTCAAGCATTAAAGAAATGAAGACATTATCTATTGCCAAAGGAATTTTTTTTGTTACTGATCATCAAGCATTACAACATCTGAGTAGCCAAGGAAAGTTAAATTAGAGGCATATGAAATGGGTAGAATTTTTGTAGAGTTATACCTTTGTTTTAAAGCATAGGAGTGGCAAGTCAAATAGGGTTGCAGATGCCTTAAGTAGGAGGAAAAAATTGTTGACAGAGATGCAGATTGAGGTGGTTGGGTTCAATAAACTCAAGACACTGTATCTTGAATATCTTGATTTTGCGGAGGCTTGGAAAGTTTGCAAGGAGCCTGTTATAGTTGATAGGATGAAGTGGCTGGATTTCATAATCCAGGATGGCATGTTGTTTAAGGGAAGACAATTGTGTATTCTGAGGAGTTCCATGAGGGAGAACCTGATAAAGGAGAAGCAAAGTGGAGGAATGACAGGACATTTTGGTCAAGATAAGACCATTGCCATTATCAATGAGCATTATTATTGGCCTCAATTATCACAAGATGTGAAGAAGTTTGTGTAGAGTTGTAGGGTATGTCAGATGGCTAAAGGAGTGAGCCAAAATACTGGGTTGTATCAGCCCTTACCTGTACCAGAGAGGCCATGGGAGGATATAAGTATGGACTTTGTTCTTGGTTTGCCAAGGACATAGAGAGGGAATGATTTAGTATTTGTGGTAGTTGATAGGTTTTCAAAGATGGAACATTTCATCCCATGCCAGAAGACCCATGATGCAGTCCACATTGCTGACTTCTTTTTTCAGACAGGTGGTGAGGCTACATGGTTTGCTAAAGAGTATAGTCTCAGATCGTGACATCAAATTTGTTGGATACTTTTGGAGGACCTTTTGGAAAAAGTTGAAGACAGAGTTAAAGTTCAGTTCTGCACACCATCCACAAACTGATGGGAAAACTGAGGTTGTGAATAGAATTCTGGGTAACCTACTGAGATGCTTGGTAGGAGATAAACCCAAGGGATGGGACTTGATCTTTCCCTAGGAAGAATTTTCTTACAATAATTCTGTCAACAGAAGCACTGGGAGATCACCATTCTAGATTGTGTATGGAGGCAGTCCCAGGACCACTCCAGAATTGAGGAAGATGGTCCAAGAGAAGACGATAAGTGTTGAAGCTAAAGACTTTGCAGAGCACATCAAGAATATACATGAGAAGGTCAGAGAACATATTAACAAGATGAATATGTAGTATAAGGCTAAGGAAAATCAGAAGAGGAGGTATAAGGAGTTTTAGATTGGTGATGAAGTGATGGTCCACTTGAGGAAAGAAAGGTTTCTAGAGGGAACCTATAACAAACTGAAGATGAAAAAGTTTGGTCCCTATAAAATTGTGAAGAGGCATGAATCAGGGAATGCATATGAGGTAGAGTTGCTAGATGGAGTCAACATTTCCATTGTGTTCAATATTTCAGCTTTGACAGAGTATCATGAAGGTGGCATAGAGGAAGTACCAACAATAGAACAGTGTGGCATTCTAGCACCTACTTCAAAGAAGGAGTAGATTGAAGAAATAGTCGTGTGGGAAGGAGTACCATAAACAGGCAATATGAAGAATATTTGGTGAAGTGGAGAGGAAGGCCTGTGAAAGATTCATCCTGGCTATCTAAGGCAAAGGTTGACCGTTTGGGTTTTCCTCAATCATCTGAGACGTGACGGGGTCACTTCTCAAATTACCCTGGGTGTCTGATGCAGGAGCATCCAGTGGTGTGATGGCAATCTTGCATCACCCAAAAAGATGATTTCTATTTTTGTTCCTATTGTTTTCTTTTTGTAGATGTTTTTGCATTTTTGGATACCCTTTTCGTCAAATAAGGGTTTCCAACTTTTAGAACTGCTTTTCTACTTTTTCTACTCAACTGCTATTTTTAGTAGGTTTTAATTTGAATTCATGGGAAGACAGAAATTTATGGGAAGGTTCCGAATGGAAAAATACATAGTCTGGTGAAAGAATGAGGTCAAGATCATTCACGATTTGAAAGTTATTCAAATTCTAGTTTCTATTTTTTGCCCTAAAAAATTTTCCGAGCTCAGTTTGAGGCACTAAACGATCCCAGATGGGCTTGAAATTTTGCAAAAAAACCAATGTAGATGTCATAGGCCCTACTTTGTGGAAAATCATCTTCTCGAGAGCTTTCCAAAAAGGTATTATCATAGAAGATCCAACGGTTGGATTAAAAGTTATGGCTTCCAGAAGTTGGTGCATATTTTAGAAATGTGCTAATTTTTACTATGCATTTAAACTAGAATTTTAAATTGTAATTTTGGCACCAAACCGCCAAAACCCATATCTTGAATGTTGTTTTTGGTTCCAAACCGAAAAGGGGCTATTTATGGGCTAGTTTCTGATTTTTGGGTAACTTTTTGGGGAAGAAGTTCGCATGCTACAAAAGGGGGAATCTGGGTAATTTCTGCAAGTCTGTAATTGCATGTATCTCAGAGCTCGAGGATTTGGGATCTTGTACATGTAAGAGTTCAATATTTTTGAAAAAAATATTATTCTATGAGTGTTATTTTGTGTATCGGGTTTGCTCCCTCGTCAGTTATGTGTTGGGATTAATTGTTGTTGGGTTTCCCTTTCAAAAAATTTAATTTATTAGGCTTGTATGTGTAAAATAGGGCTTATTAAAGCATAAGTAAGTCCATTTTAATTGAGAGGCCCAAAAAAAGTGTGAAAATATAAAGGAGTACATTTTTCTACACTATAAAGCCTAATTGATATAATCAAGAGATGGTAAAAGATTTTAGTAGAATGTACAATGTAACCTTGAGTATATAGGAAAGGTAGTGAAGTTGGAAAAGTTGAGTACAATGACCAAATACCCTTCCAATTATGGAACACTTGTTAACTCACATGAAAAGTGTTCTTGTGAGTATCAAGTGACCATGTAAGAGGTGTCTCACAAAGTGAGGAAACATGTCTCAACCACATGAGGTGAGACAAAATTCTAAATAGCCTAAGTAAACTTAATAAAATATTATAGGTCAAAGTAGAATTTGATTACAACTAACTAGTTATCTAATGACACTATTTACACTAACACTAGTCAATGAGCCTTAGAATTTTTTATTGGAAAAAAGTAGTTAAGATAGTATTATGCATCTTTAATCAATAAAATTAGTGCAAAACATCACTCTAAAAGAATATTCAAGTGATCATAATATTTATTTGGCTCATTTTTATGTGTTTGATTGTCAAAACTATATATATTCTAGTTTAGAAGAAAATTTTTGATTAAAAATATCAAATTTGTACCTTGTCGGATATTCTAATGTTGCTAAATGATCTAAACTTTGTAATCCTATCACAAAGAAATTGATTGTTATTCAAGATGTGGTTCTAGATGAAGGAGTGTCATAGTGGCAAGAAAGTGTATAATAAAAGTATTAATAATTATGGTTCCATATAAATGGTTTAATGTTCCTCCTCTGCCCACAGACTTAAGTGCACTTTCAATCTATAGTAGTAGTGCAAATTCAACTTTTCCAAGCTTAAGTTCATCAATTTCTCTTGATAACACAAATCCAAGTTTTCTTATTCCTTGAAGCATTCTTCATCCAATCCCAGTGCAAGTTTAGTATCAAGTCCAAGTTCTTCAAGAAAGTTAATAATCTTAATTGAAATTTATGAGAGAAGTATTAATGTGAACAAAGCTATTAATTTTACTTTACTTAGTCATGTTAATGTTTAACCAGATGTGTATGAAGAAGAATGAGAATGTAACTAGAAAATATAGTTTGATGTTATGAATGAAGAAATGGATCCAATTATCAAAAATATTGTATAAAAATTAGTTCATATTTCGAAAGGTAAACATGGGTTGATGTCAAATATATTTATAAGGTAAAATATCATGTTGATAGTCCATGAAATTACACAATATAAGATTATTTTCTGAGAGATTTGCACAAACACCTAATGAAAATTGAGATTTGCACA
>VDFB02291413.1:0-12021 GCA_007258455.2 Sequoia sempervirens
GAGATCCTCTGCATGTAAGAGTTCAATATTTTTTAATAAAATATTATTCTGTGAGTGTTATTTTGTGTCTCAGGTTTTCTCCCTCGTTAGTTATGTGTTGGAATTGATTGTTGTTGGGTTTCCCTTTGAAAAAATTTAATTTATTAGGCTTGTATGTGTAAAATAGGGCTTATTAAAGCATAAGTAAGTCCATTTTAATTGAGAGGCCCAAACAAAGTGTGAAAATATAAAGGAGTACATTTTTCTACACTATAAAGCCTAATTGATATAATCAAGAGATGGTAAAAGATTTTAGTAGAATGTACAATGTAACCTTGAGTATATAGGCAAGGTAGTGAAGTTGGAAAAGTTGAGTACAATGACCAACTACCCTTCCAATTATGGAACACTTGTTAACTCACATGAAAAGTGTTCTTGTGAGTATCAAGTGACCATGTAAGAGGTGTCTCACAAAGTGAGGAAACATGTCTCAACCACATGAGGTGAGACAAAATTCTAAATAGCCTAAGTAAACTTAATAAAATATTATAGGTCAAAGTAGAATTTGATTACAACTAACTAGTTATCTAATGATACTATTTACACTAACACTAGTCAATGAGCCTTAGAATTTTTTATTGGAAAAAAGTAGTGGAGATAGTATTATGCATCTTTAATCAATAAAATTAGTGCAAAACATCACTCTAAAAGAATATTCAAGTGATCATAATATTTATTTGGCTCATTTTTATGTGTTTGATTGTCAAAACTATATATATTCTAGTTTAGAAGACAATTTTTGATTAAAAATATCAAATATGTATCTTGTTGAATATTCTAATATTGCTAAATGAGATAAACTTTGTAATCCTATCACAAAGAAATTGATTGTTATTCAAGATGTGGTTCTAGATGAAGGAGTGTCGTAGTGGCAAGAAAGTGTATAATAAAAGTATTAATAATTATGGTTCCATAGAAATGGTTTAATGTTCCTCCTCTGCCCACAGACTTAAGTGCACTTTCAATCTATAGTAGTAGTGCAAATTCAACTTTTCCAAGCTTAAGTTCATCAATTTCTCTTGATAACACAAATCCAAGTTTTCTTATTCCTCGAAGCATTCTTCATCCAATCCCAGTGCAAGTTTAGTATCAAGTCTAAGTTCTTCAAGAAAGTTAATAATCTTAATTGAAATTTATGAGAGAAGTATTAATGTGAACAAAGCTATTAATTTTACTTTACTTAGTCATGTTAATGTTTAACCAGATGTGTATGAAGAAGAATGAGAATGTAACTAGAAAATATAGTTTGATGTTATGAATGAAGAAATGGATCCAATTATCAAAAATATTGTATAAAAATTAGTTCATCTGTCGAAAGGTAAACATGGGTTGATGTCAAATATATTTATAAGGTAAAATATCATGTTGATAGTCCATGAAATTACACAATATAAGATTAGTTTCCAAGAGATTTGCACAAACACCTAGTGAAAATTGAGATTTGCACAAACACTTTGTGAAAATTATTTAGAAACCTTCACTTCAGCTACATAATTTGATACCATAAATATTATCTTGTCAATTGTTGCACAATGCAAGTGGATTGCATGTCAAATAGTATGAAATCGACACTTTTTAATGGTTAAATAGGTGCGAAGGTCTATGTGGAGCAACAAACAGCCTATGAAACTCTAGGTTAAGAAATTAGTTTACAAGTCGAAAAAAATCTTTAAATTGAAATGGCCCTCATGCTTGGTAAGTTGGTAGATGTTTATAAAATTAGGGATTCAACAAAGTTATTAAATCAACCATGTATGACATATTGATAAAGTATTATTGTTTATCTTTATGTTGATGATCTTATTTATATCGATAATAGTAAAATCTAAAGAAAAAAAATTTAAAAATGAAATATAAATTTGAAATCATCATATCTAGGACAATGCATTCTTTTATTGATGTGGAAGTGCAATAGCAATCAAAATATATATTCATTTCTCAAAATACAGCGTGTAGTAGATTTATTAGAAGTTTAGAATACAGCATGGTGAGAAATTGGTTATGAAATATGCAAGTTCCAAGATAAATGTTATTTTATATAAAAACTTGGTTGGGAGCCTCATGTATCTCACAATAACTAGATCCAATATAATGTATGTAATGACTTTAATCTTTTAGTGCATGCAAGATCTACATGAGTCTCATTAGCATGCTTCAAAAAATAGTATTAGATTATATAGGTGCTACACAAATTTTGGAATAAATTAATTTTAATAAAAAATGTCAAGTGGGGGGTTTTATCACTTACATCTAGAATTGTATCTTGGAGTAGTAAGAACAAAGAAAATATTGGCTATCTCATTATGTTAAGTACTATATATTGCTACCACATCCACAGTTGTCAAGCCATATTGATTAGAAACATCTTTCAAGATGTATACTTGTTCCAAGAGCATACAATAATAACACAATTGCAATAAGAAAAAAATCCTATATTCATACTATATTGAAACACATAAAAAATCTAATATTATTTTATTTAATATTTAATTTAAAATGAACAAATAGAATTGAAGTTTTACCGTATATCTAAACAAATTGCTAATATCTTCACCAAAACTTTTCTCAATAATATTTTACAAACCAGTCAAACAATCACACTACTGATTATCAAAGAAGAAAAATTAGAACGTTTATTATTGAAGAGCAGTAACTGGTAGCTTTTCTCTTTTTAATTAGCTTGTTTTTTATTTACCTAATTTGTTTTCAAGAGTTCATTTAATTTCTGTTCGACTGCAGCAAATAATATGTGTCATGTAAAAGCTCCTTTTAAAGATAAAAGGCTCTTTTAAACCTTGCTGCTACTGTAGAGAGATAAAGAGGGCTATTTATTTTGTTGAAGTCTGTCAATAAATACTGTTATTTATATATATCTTTTTGTGCAACTGTGATTTTCAAATTTCTGATTTATATTTGAATCAAGAGTGAAAATATATGTATAGATATCTATATAATTAAAAAAAAAAAAATCTATAAAATGAACTGAGCAATTATATCTCGCCTAGAGGTAACTGAAACATCAGAGTCACCTATTAAATTATTTTAATAACATGAACCATGAAATAATAGTGTTTGATCCATAAAATTTTAATAACATGAACAATTGAAAAAACACAGATAATGATATGTATTAAAATGATTGAACCATTGAAAAACACAAATAATGATAGCAAGTTCAAACCTCAATTTATCTGCCATGTCTCAATGAGCAGGCATTCAAGACATGGCTTCAGAGTTATACACAATTAACTGATAGCTTATGGTCTGTTATAAATCAAATCTGTTAAGATCGAAAACATTTCGAATCAAATATTTGTATCAGATCCTTGTCCAGCATACAAAATCAAGTCTTAAATTCTCACTAGCAATATGGGCTACTTTTTCATTCTTGCTATTCTCAGATGATCCCTAACGGATCTGGGTATGTTTGGTATCTTCCTTATCCGATAATGAGGAGGCTGGTTAACATTCTCCACTCCATCTTCATCTGCACAAATATCATTTTAATCCAATAAATTGTTTCATTTGCTAGTTCGGTCTCTATATAATGACCTAAAAAAAGAGAATTTAAGATATAGCCGTTTAATGTTGAAGTACGATCAGATGTAAATGCACAGAAAAATAATTCAAAATCAGACAAAACAACACAGCAGGTACCCTGGGAAAACGCTCCTCTTGAGGGAGAAAAACCCAGCAACAAAGATCTCTCTTCTCTATATAAATGATGGCAACAATTCGCTTTACAATGAGGCCAATTACAAGGCCAATATTCAACACTATAACAATGAAGTGTGTTAGCAGCTAGCAGCATAGCTCACTGTTGGTGATACGAAGCAGTTACTTGTTTTCATCCTAGACCCCAGGACGTGAGAACAGGAACCCTGCCCGCAATACACTTGAAGTCTCAAGGAGATCCGTTACCTAGAGACCGCCTACGTACCCACAACCAATGTGGTTCAAAGCTTGCGTAGTTCTGAAGCAGCTCACCTTGCCTCGGCTTGCCTTTATGCTCGGAATGTCTTCCCCAAGACTTCGACACTGCTCTATGTTCGCTCTATACTCTGAGAGATGTTCGCTCTTCACTGTGTGGTAAATTCGCGCTTAATCATTCCCACTTGAAGATACATCCGCACTTGATGATATTCGCACTGACTAAGATTGCACCACACAGAATACGCACTTGAGTGAAGTTCACACTGTGATGAAGTAGTTCGCACTGTTAATCTCACATACATAACCGAACTCTGCTGGCCCTTACAATGGGCGAGTCAAGGCGTATATATACAGGTTAGGGAGGTCGCACCTCCTCATCTCATGATGTCGGCCCAAGATAAAATGTTATTCTCATGATGCAAAGGAAGTCGGCCAGATATGTATTCATAAAGAATGTAAATTAGGTCGGCCTCAATAACTTATTAAAATGTCTCTTAATAAATGACCAATATGAATTCATATTCTCTCATGTCGGCCATAATGAATAATACAAGATAATAAATAGGTAAATTGAATAGCCAACGGCTATATTCAATTTAAGACTTTCTCAAAGAAAGTGAGCTGGAAGGATCAACCGACGCTGTTATAACATTAACACTCCCTCTCAGCTAGGGAGAGATCTTCCAGCTGAAGACAAAACATCTGCCACCATTGCCTGCAATCAAATGTAAAAAAAAAGAGATATATATCACCTCAATATGATATTAACCATCACATGGTTAAGTACTGGTGTTCATCACTTGCGTGATGGTGTCACCTCAATGTGACTCTGTAGCTCCAGAGGGTTTCTGGTCTGAGAAGGATCATCCGCAGGATCCGTGATGTTGTCGTAGTCTCACACATGACATCCACCATGACTTCATTTCGGTGGGAACAGACTTTCACCTCAACTTCTTCGTCCGCGAGAAAGAAGAATGTGCAATGAGTAGTCACGGTGTTCATCGCTAGCGTGATGTTGTCACCTCAAGAGAGTGACTTTCACCATGACTCTCGGAGGTGGCTTTAAATTACAACTTTATATGTCAAAGCGGGTGCTGCATGACATCCGACTCGGTGGAAACAAGGGCTTTGACCCATATTCTTCGAATCCTGATCGTGCTGGGGAACACTTTTCAGACGGAGCTTCTCCTGAGGAAGAACTCATTAAAGCAAAGACTCCGATAAGACAACTTTCAGTCGAACAGGAATCTCCATGCAAGCACGATACCGAGAAGTACACAAACTTTGCAGCTTGGTGAGAATATCTGCGTCTTCATCAATGCCCAATGTTACTCAACAACCTTTCAGCGGTACCATATGCCGGTATAATGGTGGTACTTGATCTCAACATTGCTGTTGTCATGCAGAGTTGACCAGGCTTTCAACGCAGCTTCGATTATCAAAATGAATAATAGTAGGCTCTATTGATTGTCCAAAACAATTTTGCAGGGCTACGAAACCACCTTCCCCTTCTCAAGGATTTGTCGTAATGGCTGCAATATGCCAGCCACGATTTGTGCTCAATGTTATAGGCGCTTCTGGCGCAGAATCATGGCGAGACAAAGCTGAAACAGGCCCAAAGGTGCTCTTCAGATCGTGGCATAACACTTAATCGAGAATCGATTAAAGAACCAAAAGGCAACTTTCCAGAATGCGATGCAGTATACTTCAACTCATATCCAACTATGCCACGCAAGTATCTCAGGATATGTTTAGCTGCAACAAGATGTATCTGCCTTGGATCACACATAGCCTGGCTCACTGTACAGCAAATATCAGGTCTAGCGATAACTAGATACATCAAGGATCCAATTAGCTGTCTGTACAACATAGGATCCACCAAATCTGAACTAGCTGCAGCAAGATTACCATCTTCTTCAGGCTCAGCGGGCTCCCTCTAAATCTTCAGGCACCTGCATCAACCTTCTGACTTCTTCGTCCAAGATTGCCAATGACAAATCTAGAAGACATTCTTGAGCAATTATGATCTCAGCAACTGAAGGGATCCTCTAAGGGTTTAGCACCGAGCCTTTCAATACAACAATCTTCACTTCTTCTCAGTGAGTTACAAGACTCCCTCTTGATCCTTGCTCCAAAGATTGCAAAGAAGACTTCTGGAGGTGAGCTCCTTCTGGCCATCAGCTCAGTCCCAAGGCTGCTTGATTATTTCTTTGGTTAGCATGGCTTTCTCACAAGATGCCTCAAACTTTTCATCATTAAGCAATTTCTCATCACCTTCTTGCTCCTGCAAGCATTTTAGAGAGAGATTACTTAACAGTTTGTAATTACCCAAAGAAATAACAAGACTGGAATCATACAAAGTTTACAATCACAGGTTATAACATGAATACATAAGAATTTATGCACAATGTTAGAACATGAATAAATCAACCTGAAGGAGAAGTATATCAAAAGATCAAACTAGAGGGTTAAAGGAACTTATCTCTATAAGATTTGATATAGCTCTTTCGTTCATTCATTTGTTTGCTCCTCTCGAGAGTGCCTAACTCTGCACAATAAAAGAATAATCTGCACAGCTGCAGATTTCTTGAATGCATTAAACGATTGGCATGTAGAATCAACTCTCCCAAGAGTTCAAGATTCTAACACAACACATGCATTGGAGAAGGGTATCGATGTGATCAACCTATCACAACATAAAGATACCAATCTCTTCTCTTTTGCTGATTTTTATCTCAAAGACATACATCAAAGGATTTACATGATTAGTCTAGATCAACTCACAATAGATAATTTGAAGTATTCAAAGAATCTTTGACCTAGAAATCACAAATTAAGAGAAGTAACAATCTCCTTATACTAAACACACAATGTCCAAGATACAACAAATAAAGAATACTTGTTTATACTGTAAGATACGCTGATTTTAAGCACAGATCAACATGCAACTTTTACGGTTTGAACACAGGCCCATGACTACTCAAATTTACAATGCACTCCGTTTCCAACTGCAATCCACTAGGTTATGCAACATGCTTACCAGCAATACCCAAATTGTTAGAGATAGATAGGATCATCACTCGAAAGATTTTATCAGATCTGCACAACTGAGATTCACATAAAGGAATATAAACAAAGAAAGGAACCAAATACTTATCTCTATTTGATTGCAGCCTTTTTATTTCAACCCTTGGCAGCACAATCTGACATAGTTGAGCTCTTGACTTCCATAATCATGTGCTTTTAGATAACAGATCCCGAAAGGTGAGATCACCGCATATAACTCTCTGATCTCAGATTGCTAACAATATGACTCAAGTAAACTCATGAAGAGAGCCAAGATGATGCGCTCCTTTCGTAGATGACAAAACTGGACTTTTCTGAAATGGAAGGACCAAAGAATGCATCCCGCACAGAAGTACTCTACTTGCTCAAGTAGAAGACGTTAGATCTGACTTCAAATTGCTTTTCAAGATCTGATCGGATCTTTCCATAGACCCGCTCTGATACCATGTTGAAATTTTATGATCAGATGTAAATGCACAGAAAAATAATTCAAAATCAGACAAAACAACACAGCAGGCACCCTGGGAAAACCCTCCTCTTGAGGGAGAAAAAACCCAGCAACAAAGATCTCTCTTCTCTATATAAATGATGGCAACAATTCGCTTTACAATGAGGCCAATTACAAGGCCAATATTCAACACTATAACAATGAAGTGTGTTAGCGACTAGCAACATAGCTCGCGTTGGTGTCTGAAGCGGTTACTGTTTCATAAACTGAGTGAGAATAGGAATACGCCATATTTTTAAGTCGAGATCCGTTACCTAGGGCCGCCTACGTACCCGCAACCAATGTGTGGTTCAAAAGCTTCTGCGTGGATACAGCGGCTTCACCTTGCCTTGGCTTTGCCTTTAGCACTTTCCGAATGTCTTTTCAGACTTCGATATATGTTAAGCTCTGCTAGAGGAGATGTTAGGCTCTTCAACGTGATGGTGGGGTAAAATGGCATTCCCGCGGAAAGTACATCGCGCTTGATGTCGGCTTTTGCCACGTGAGGATTGCACTACGAAGTCGCGCGAATTGAAGTTCACCTTGTTAATCTCACATACATAACCGAACTCTGCTAGCCACTTACAATGGGCGAGTCAAGGCGTATATATACAGGTTAGGGAGGTCGCACCTCCTCATCTCATGATGTCGGCCCAAGATAAAATGTTGTTTTCATGATACAAAGGAAGTCGGCCAGATATGTATTCATAAAGAATGTAAATTAGGTCGGCCTCAATAACTTATTAAAATGTCTCTTAATAAATGACCAATATGAATTCATATTCTCTCATGTCGGCCATAATGAATAACACAAGATAATAAATAGGTAAATTGAATAGCCAACGGCTATATTCAATTTAAGACTTTCTCAAAGAAAGTGAGCTGGAAGGATCAACCGACGCTGTTATAACATTAACATAAAGAGTAGGAGATCTCATAACTCTGATACAGTAAAAGCACAAACCCGAGCAAGAGAAAGACATCTATTAGGGGGTACAGTAGCCAAACCAAAAGAAATAACAGACATTTTATAAAGAGAAGGATGATATACCTGCGTTGTGATTCTTAACCTGACTATCCTGGCTGCAAAAAGAAACAGTCATCAATTAATACACAACTACGCATTGATTTTCGAATAAAACCCTAATTCTATAAAGTATCACCCTTTACTTTTGTCTAAGATCAGAGAAGCAGAACACAAAAATGTACACAGAGATTATTTGAATTAGCTAAGCATGAAATATACTTTAACCTGCCACCGATCACTCTCTCTGGATTTGCCAAATCTGATATCTCTTTAATTCGAGGCCCTTGCATTTGGTTGGAATGCCCTTCGCCTTCTGAATGCACTTTCGCTGAATTCAGAGAAGCTGTTGATGGGAAAGGAGACTCTGGGTTTGCCAAATCTGATACCTCTTCAATTGGAGGCCCTTGCATTTGGTTGGAATGGCCTTCGCCTTCTGAATGCACTTTCACTGCATTCAGAGAAGCTGTTGATGGGAGAGGAGACTCTGGGTTTGCCAAATCTGATATCTCTTCAATCGGAGGCCCTTGCATTTGGTTGGAATGCCCTTCGCCTTCTGAATGCACTTTCACTGCATTCAGAGAAGCTGTTGATTGGAGAGGAGATTCCTCTTCCTGTGACCAGTCATGAAGGCCCGGAGCCCTACAAGGCTTTGTCTTTTTCCTCATGACTAGGTTTTGCGCATATACCTCTTCCTGTGACTGCGTTGTGTTTCTACCTGTATAAAAATTGTTACGAATTTAAATCTACCAGATCCTAAATGGCGTCGTTCTTCTAAGCATTAAAAAGAATATGATAAGACTAGCTCTCACGGGTAGATAGGATGGTCGTAGATTGGTTTCTACTGGATTTACTTCAATATGAATGAACCACCGTAGTGCCTGCTAATAATTTCCATTGATTTATTTTAAAAAAAACAGTTTTGAAGGAGAGCTGATGGTGAGAACAGAACCCGAGGAAATATTATTGGCCCAACAAATTATAAGAAATTTTGAATCCCTGCCGAAGCCACATTCTTATCTTGCACCTTTGAAAACGTAGTACAGGTGATGATTACTAGGTGATGATTATTTATTATATTTTATTTATTTGTAGTCTTGTTCATTTGAAAATAATATCTTCTATAAGATTTGATTGATAGAGCATTTATAAAAGCACCATAATGAAATCATTAGAGTATTTATTATAGCACATCACCTAGCATCTTTTAGGAATCGAACTTAGAAGAATATGAATCTTGCATCAAATCATTCCCGCAACTACTAAGATCACTTCTCCTCTATAGATTAATTGAGTTTTTAAGTCAATAATAGAAAACAAACATTATAAATATTGTAAAATAGATATTTGACATCTAAACAAAAAAAACATCATTAAAATCAAAATCAAATACCATATTTTTATTTTATTTTATTTACACATTTAAATTCTACATTAATTTATAATTATCATTATCATTAAATTACCTTTATTATCTAATTAATATGAAAACAGATATTTAATATATCATCTATATAAAAATATATTGTAACATATTAAAAAATTATATACATTTCTTTAATTGACTAAATATTTTATATTAACCCTTCCAATAGTTTTAAAATTTAGTAAACTAAAAGGTAATTTTAGTAGACTTAAAAGAGGGGAGAAATTGGAAGGATGGTGAATGTTATTGGATTGATTATTAATAAAATATATTATAAAATATGTTTGTGATTGGAGATTACATTTGGTTTTTGGGAAAGGTAAAAGAATCTCAAAATCATCAATAATATCTTTCAAAATCAAGTGAAAAACAAAAGATTGATTGTTTAAGAGTAAACTTTTAAAATGGAAGAAACTAAGACTAAAGGTGAGGAATTAATTGAAACTTTGCACTTGAAGATTATGAAGAAAAAATATTTAATTTTTAAAAATGACTAGAATATAATATTTTAAAGCTATTTAAAATATAATATATTATTTTTTTAATATATACATTTTCATCCTTTATATATAGAGAGAGATAGTAAATACAACCACAATCTATCATATAAATCAATTAATAAAATATATAATTATAAAATATGTTCAACGATTGAAAAATACATTTACCTATTAGAAAAGGTATAATAATCTCAAAAAATCATCAACAAGATCCTTTAAAATCAATTAAAAAAATAAGAAATAATTTTTTAGTACTAAAAATTATAATAGTTTTTTCATACATCATTAGAAAATATCTAAAAATGAGTATCAGCTGAAGATTTATAATTCTATTAAATTTAGATATAATTGTAACAGTGAAAATTGTATATTTATACATTTTCTTCTTGTATTTTTTATTATTATTTATATTATTTAAAATATAAAAAAAATTACTTATATACAAATTTAGTTTATATCTAAATTATTATTATTAATTTTTAAAAATGTATTCCTCATGTTTTAGATTTTTAAGTATTATGTGAAATAAAGTTTACAAGTGCAAACCTTTACTTAATTATAGATTTAATATCCTCTTTTTAAAATTCAAAATTTAAATATACTTATTTTTTATTATTTCACTAGTTATTATAGTTGATTTAATGCATATTCTATAAATTTATAATATTAGTTGTTGTATTTAAAGAATTTCTTTATTTATTTGAAAAGGATGGCAATAATCACCAAAAAAAAACATATTAGGGTTTGATTGATAATGTATTTATGAGACCACCATAACATAAGTATTAAGAGTATTTATTATAGAACATCATTCTAGGTCCATTAGTGGTATACCTTTGAAGAATAAAACTAATGTAAAGTAGTTATAACAAATTGTTGTGTAATAGTGGAAAAATTCACCACCAACAATTCACCATGGCCGAAAATTCACCGAAAGTAATATTTTTAATAAAATCAAAGTTTTTGAAAGACTTGACCGTGAATTTTCAACCACGGTGAATTATTGATGAATTATTGATGGTGAATTTTCCATTAATCATTGCTCACGATGAATTTGCCGATAATCCTCACCTGCACTACGTTTTCAAAGATGCCAGATAAGAACATGGCTATCAAGGTTAAATGTGCCCAACACTTCGGCAGGGATTCAAAATGTCTTATAATTTGTTGGACCAATAATATTTCCTCAAGTTCTGTTCTCACCATCAGCTCTTGTGAAGGAAAAAGGCAAAGGAATTTTCACAGAAAATAATATCTTTAACACAGAGTTGCTGCTCATTAATTTCTATATGTTCACATTCGCCTTATCTTTCAAAGTAAAAATGCATATACCAATATAGGTAAAAGTTAAAAGTCACGTGAAAAACATTCACGGAAGGGAGGGCACAAAATAAAATTTATTACAAATTACCTAACTAACTTTTCCCAAAAAAAACATATTAAATAAAGTGTCCTTTACTTTAATATTAAAAATTAAATATCAATTTTTCATATTACAAAAAATCCTTTGGCGGAGGCATCTTGGTAAATGGTTCCCCACAGTATC
>VDFB02291414.1:0-48266 GCA_007258455.2 Sequoia sempervirens
GGGCGACCAATGCATTGGTTCCTAACAAGGTTGATAATGGAGAGAATGTTGAAGGAAGGGGAAATTGTGTCACATATTGCTAAGGATCCTTCTGCCCCTTCTCAATCCTTGGGGTACATTTCCTTTTTTTCTCAGAAGGGAGGAGGGAATCTTAAGGACTCATTGGCTATTTTAGGTTTTCCTACTTCTCCCTTTGACAGAGAGGATGAAGAAGATTGGACACAAGCTACATGCAAATCAAAAAAGAAAAAGAAACCAGATGTAGGGGGAGGAAATAAGGTTGGAAGACCTTCTCAAAAGGAATCTAGAAACAAAGACATGGTACATGATGTGGCTTCAGATAGACAAAAAACTTTGGACTTGATCATGGGTTTGAAGTCTAAAAAGAAGTAATGTTGGTTGTTTTCATAATAGCTTCTAGGTGTTTCTATCATAGATTAGTTATGAATATGAAGATTCTTTCTTAGAATATTAGGGGCCTTAATAGCCCTTATAAACACTTTTTGGTCAAAACATGTATTTTGGATAACAAAGTTGACATCTTGCTCCTTCAAGAAACTAAAAAGAAGAAAGAGACCCTTAACAAGGCTATTTTAAATATCTGGCCTAGTGCTAATTACTTTTTGAGTGAAGCTGAAGGAGCTTTTGGGGGCATAGTTACTCTGTGGAATCCCTTGAAATTTAAAGGTTCTTTGGGATTCTCTAGAGAGAGTTGTCTCATGGTTTCCTTTGAAGACATGTCTTCTTCAGAAAAATGGAATTTAATTAATATTTATGCTCCCAATTCCTATCGGAATAGACTGTAGTTATGGATTTTTGAATGATGCTATTGAGACTAGAAAGGAGGACTACTAGATGCTAGGAGGAGACTTCAACTTTTTTCTTTTACCCTCAGAAAATTTGGGGGGGCTTGATGACTACTTTGAAAGTATGATGGATTTGGCTGGCTTTTTTTATTTTTTTGGGATTTTTGATATCCCCCTTCTGGGATCCCATTTCATATGGTCCAATACAAGGCTTGGTAATCAGTTGATTCAAGTGAAGTTTGATAGGTTCCTTGTCTCTAACAATTGTAATATTTCTCAACACCTTTCCCTCTCTGCCCTCCCTAGATCTAGTTCTTATCATAATGCCATTTTGCTTAAGAGAAATGTTGATCCTAATAAAGGCCCTTTCCCTTTCAGATTTGAATTAGTGTGGACTCTCCATCCTGAATTTTCTACCATAATTGAGAATTGGTGGTCAGAACCCATGGTTGGCACCCCCATGTTTCGCCTAGTGGAGAAGCTGAGTAGAATTAAGAAAAGAGTGAAAGGATGGAACAAATCAACTTTTGGCAATATCTTTGATACCAAAAATCCTTGGGAGACAGCTTAAAGGAAATGCAAGATAAGATGGAGGTTGGACTAGTGGATGAAGACATTTGCATTCAAGAGCATAACCTGAGAACTCAATGGTTTAATATCAACAAACAAGAGGATATTTTTTGGAAACAAAAATCTCGA
The DNA here is from genome assembly GCA_007258455.2 of Sequoia sempervirens. NCBI lineage: Eukaryota > Viridiplantae > Streptophyta > Pinopsida > Cupressales > Cupressaceae > Sequoia > Sequoia sempervirens. The sequence continues at coordinate 1,506 of VDFB02291414.1, forward strand.
GTACAATGGCCTTCCAAAGGAGACCGAAATACCAAATTCTTCCATCAGTCCATAATGAAACATGAAAGTAGGAACAAGATAAGACAACTAAAGAAAGTTGATGGCACTATGGTGACTACTGAAAGAGAAATTGTTGAGGAAGTTGTGAACTTCTACTCCTCCTTCTAGAATGAACCAAGGGATTCTAATCAAGTATATAATGATATCCTTCAAATGATTCCTAAGGTTATTATTGATCAAGACCTAAAATTTTTGTCTAGAACTATTTCTCTCTAGGAGGTTAAACATGTTTTCTTTTCCTTTGGGGCTTACAAAGCCTTGGGGCCGGATTGGTTTCCTTTGAATTTTTTCCAAATATATTGGGATATTATGAATACTGACCTGTTAAATGAAGCTAGATATTTCTTTAGATCGAGAAGGCTTCTCAATCAAATGGATGTTATGTTCATTTCCCTTATCCCTAAAGAGGAAGATGCTTCATCTATGCATGACTTTAGACCCATTATTCTATGTAACACAGTGTATAAAATCTTCTCAAAGATAATTGTGTAGAGACTAAAAGTTGTTTTGAGTAAAATGATACCCTGAAACCAAAAATGATTTGTTCAAGGAAGAAACATATTGGATGTTGTCATAACCACCCATGAAATTCTCCACTCAATGGACCTAAGTAAAAATTCAGGGATGGCTCTAAAAATCGACATATCTAAGGCTTATGACAGAGTCTCTTAGTTGTTCCTTTTTGCTGTTCTTAGAAAATTTGGGATTGATGGAAGATTCCTCAATTTTTTTACTGCATGTGTTGCTACCCCAAAGTGTTTAGTTTTAGTGAATGGGGTCCCCTAGGGTTTCTTCTCATGTGGTTGTGGCCTTAGACAAGGATACCCTCTCTCCCCCTATCTGTTTATAATTGTTGTAGAGGTCCTTGGTAGAAACATTCAAAAACTCATTGATTCTAAAGTGTTGAAAGGAGTCAAGGCCACTTCGTCCCTCTCGCATGACTCTCATCAACAGTTTGTTGATGATACCATTCTATTTGGAGAAGCCTCGGTTGGTGAAGTCAACCACTAGAAATCTATATTAAATGACTATGCTTCTACTTCGGGTCAATATATCAATTATAATAAGAGCAAGTTATACTTTTTCCATTTTGATCACATTGTGAAAGAGAGAGGTGTAGATTTTGGGCTGCCAAGAAGCTATTTTTCCTGCTACTTACCTCGATCTTCCTCTGATCTCTAGAAAATTAGAAAATAATTGTTGGATTCACTTAATTGAAAGAGTCCAAAAAGAGTTAGTTGCATGGAAAGGTAAAATCCTAAGCCAAGTAGAGAAGATCCAACTTCTTAAAGCTTCTCTTCAAAACATTCTAGTATAGTATTTGTCCTTGTTTAAAATCCCTACTTTTATTGTGAAAAAAATTAAACAAATCCAAAGAAGATTCTTGTGCTCTGGCATTGAAGAAAAAAATAGATTGGCATTTGTTGGATGGGAGAAAGTGTGTGCTCCAAAAAATGTTGGTGGACTAGGGATAATGAGAATTAAACTATTCAACAAAGCTCTCACTGCAAAGATGGGGTGGAGCCTATTGGAAGGAACCAAGGACTAGGTTAAGACCATTTGAGCTAAATACCTCAAGAATAGAGAACCTGGTTGTTTCCTTACTTCTTCTTATCTGCCTTATGGATCTTTCTTTTGGAACCACCTTATCAAAACCAAAAGTGTGTTAAAATTGGGTGTGGGAAAGAATATTGGCTATGGTAAGGATATTGATTTATGGAAGGACCCTTGGATTTGTGAGCCCCCTCTCTCATCTTTAGATGTCCTCAACCCCTTGAAATAAATTTTGACCAGAATTTATGGAAAAAAGGTAGTTGATTACATTAATTGGGATGTTGATGAACCGAAGTGGATTGAATTTAACAACTTGCTTAGGAGTGCTAATTTGAGAGATCAAAGACAAAAAAACTAGGAGCCTATGGTGCAAAGGCTTGGAAGCCTCATAGGGGAGGAAAATTAGTTCTCTAAAGATAGGACAAATGAATGGTTGTGGATTAAGAATCCTTCTAGCTACTTCTTAATCAAAAATTCCTATAAGGAATTAGAAAAACCTTTAATTGATTGCAAGAATCTTCATTGGGATGAGGTGTGGATAAAAAATATAACTCCTAAATTCAATCATTTTTGGTGGGAAACTTCTCATGGTAGAATCTTAACTATTGATAATCTTGTAAGAAGGGGGTACCAGCTTGTTAATAGATGTGTCCTATGTAAGCAAGAAGAAGAGACTGTTATGCATCTATTCTTCCACTATCTATTCTCTATACAAGTTTGTTCCTTCTTCCTCCCTCTGTTGCTCACGACATGGATCTTCCCTCCTGCCATGAATTCATTTATAGGTAGCTGATCTTTTAGCCTTTTTTCCCACAAGATAATTCTGGACCTCTAGAACCAAGCCCCTCCTTTCATATCATGGAGGGATTGGAAAGAAACAAATAATCAGATTTTTAGGGAAAATGAGAGAAACATCCATGAGTTATGTATGTCCATAAAGGCTCAAATACATGAAAATGTGTAAGTGGGGGGTACATCTATTCAAAAGTTATGCCCACTTATAAAGAAATAAGAATCAAGCAGCTATAGGGCATAAAGAAGGGCCTTACCAATATCAACTGGTCTACCTATCTCTTAAGGAAGACTATAGTGTGGACTCCTCCTAAGATGGATTCGATAAAATTCAACTTCAACAGGTGTTCTAAAGGTAATCCTGGCCTTGCAGGGGCAAGAGGTTTATTAAGAAATCACCTTGGAGATTGTATAGTGGGATATGGGAAAAATGTGGGTATCTACACCAACAACAAAGTTGAGGCCATGGTAGTGTGGGGAGGATTTAAGATGCTAAGGGATTTTGGTTTTCAGAAGGTCATCCTAGAAGGAGACCCCAAACTTATAGTTTACATATTGAAAGGTGGTACAACAGTTCCTTGGGAACTAAGTGATATAATAGACAACTATAACGAACTTATGAATTTCTTCACTCACTATTGTATCCAACACCTATACAGGGAAGGAAACTACATTGCTAACTATGCTACCAACAAGGCCCTCATGTGCAATAAGTGGACCCAATGGGAGTTTTTCCAGTTTCCAACTACAATGAAAGATAAGGTGTTAAAAGACAAATATGAAAATGTTTATAACTTATAAGGTTTTGATAAGGGGTTGGTATATGGGGACATTTAGATTTGATGATGGAAGGGGCTCAAATATTAATGATGAAAATATTGGTACGATAAGTATTAAGAAGATATCCTTAGGTGCAATAATTACTATCTCTATCATTCTCAAGAACTCCTAGGATCACAATATTTTGAGGTGCCAAACATCATTTCCAACCTATTAATCGAGGCTCAGCTTGTAATGGGAAGTCTAGATATATTTATTATCAGAAAAGATAATCATTCAAAATTTATCTTGGGAATCGTGCTCAAGGTCTCTTCTATCTACCAATTATTGTTAAACATTTCAAAAAGCTTTCATATTGAAAATTATTTCAGTGGTGCTCTCTACAAGGCTAGTTGGAGAAGTGTGTCTAGGTGTTGTGATGGTATGAAGAAATGATTTCAGAAGAAAAGTTCAAAAAGCATACAGAGTTCGAAAATGGGAGGGCCAAGGAAACATATTGAACCTCCAAATTGCACGTCTCTCAAGAAAAATTTTGACCTCTAGAGGTTGTTTTGAAGGCAGGAATGGTCTCCTTCTTTGAGGCTATGAAATCCCTACAACAAAATTTTGATGACAAAATTCACAAATTCTTGGAGAAAAGGGCAGGTGGCTATAGGGGCGGTCAAATTTGAAGTCTTTGCTCAACTCATTGCGGAGGTGACGGGTCTAGCGAATGAGGAAACAAAGGTTGCTAACAAAAGTGGATCCAACTATCAGATGTTTGTGGAGAATTTTCTTCATGATGGAGAGAAGCTAACGTGGTTCCAAAATGGGTATTCCTGGCTTGAACTTCTGCCACCTTTTTCCTTGGTAAGTATGTTCATAATGAGATATTTCACTTTAAAGGGAAGATACATGACAGTCCAGGCTTATCATTTTCCCCTTCTTAACCATATCCACCATAATGACCACATCAACTTGCTCTTCTATCTGTTATCTTCCTTGCAACAAAATATCAAGAATGGGGTGACTCCCCCATTGCACCAAGGTCTTATGCTAGCCCTCTACAAGTATTCCCTAGCAAACAACCCTCATAGAAACCTACTTGCTTTTAGGCAAGACATCCCTAATCAAAATTCCATTGTGGAAGATGACCCCTTGGTTGTTGCTCATCCTAATATTGAGCCTAACCCTAGGCCTCTACCTAAGATCATTGTTCCTAGGGAGAATTTCCTTGTGAATGTCACCCCCTTAGTTGCTCATAGTTCTAAACCCTCTACCCATGTTGCTAAGTTGGATTTTGTGAAAAATTATTTTGAGTTTGATCTAATCAAGGCCACCTCGGAGAAGTGAAAACACTTGTCACTGCTCCTTGAACCCCCCAAGGCTAAAAATTTGAAAACAAACCAGAAAAAATAGAGTGTTGTAATTACCATTAATGAAGACCAAGAGGGGAATTAACGAGATGAATTAGAAGAAGGGTAGTCGGTATTGATTAGTGGTGGTCAAAGATCGATGCGTTTAGCTAAGGTTGCCTCATTAGACAAAAAGGGAAAATAAAAGGCTACTGACCAAGATGAGTCGGAACAAATGGTGATGGAAGAATTTGAACCAAAATTTGATGAGGAAAATGAAGACTTGGAATTTGAAGAGAGTGCATATGAAATAGGAGAAGAAGATTCAGAGGAGGTAAAAGATGATAAGGAGGAGGATGAAAATGGGAGGGAAGAGAAACCTAGGGTTTCTATGAAGGAGGCCACTAAAACTGAGAACAAAGTCAATGCCTCTAATTCTCTTAAGGATACTAACATTGATTTTCTAAAAAGAAAGATAACTTTTATGCAGGTACAAATGGACGACATGGAGAAGGAAATAATCACCTTGATGAAGGTCACCAATGGAATCATGTGTTGTACCATGGTGGGTGTGGTATCAGGTCAAACAAAGATTAGGAAGATGCTTAAGAAGATTGGGAAAAGTGAAGACAAGAAGGACTAGGAAGAAGAAGATGGCCCTAATTAGAGGGAGTTTGGGTCCCAAATCAACAAAATTTGGGAGTTGACTGGAAATGCTAAGTAATGGCACTATTTCTCTTTCAGTTATCCTTTTTCTTGGGTTCTATGGCTACTTTGAAACTATTGATACTCATTTTTATTATCCTGGACTGCTATTTCATGATAGCTATGTTATGTTTATGTACCTCTTGGACTTTGGTTAATCTTATAAATGGTCTACATACTATTTTGTGGATTAATATGAGGATTTTGTTTCAATTATATTGTTAATGGTTTTGTGGTTGTAATTTTGGGTACTTGGACTACAAGCCATTTGGGCTCTGGTTTTTTTTTGTTTGCTATTATTTTTTGGTGGTGGTTGGTGTTGTTTTTCCCTTCTTGTTTCTATGTTTGTTGTTCTAGCTTTGTAACCATGGGATCAAGGCCCTTTCCCTACTTAATCAAAAAAATTGTGCTAATCTTGCAAAAATATCACTCTGGGAATTGATACAAACTTTACCTTCATACCACAGGATGCTCCAGGAGGGCTTATGGAAGATAGTTGCACCACCTTCTATTAGACCGAATAATGTAGTAGTCTTGTTAGATTGTATGTATATGAAAAACTTAGATATTATATTCCACCAACATGAGAAACCTTCTCTTGAGATCCAATGACAACAAGATCCTCTCATGATTCTAGTCATTATTAATCGAAATGGAATAAAGTGTACTTTAATCGATAATAGATCAGGCCTTAATATTTATAACATTGACCTGTTACATATGATCGATGTAGATACATCTCTCATAAAACTTGATACTCTTTTTATTTGTGGCTTTGATAATGTTGGTAGACAATCATTAGGTACAACAACACTACTAGTTGAGGTACCTTAGGACCTGTTACTTTTCCTACCCTTATCCATGTCATTCTCGATTCTCTTTCACACAATCTTCTTCTTGGTAGATTATGGATTCATGCCATGGGGGCATCTCACCTAAGTTCTTCACTGGGGGCATCTCACCTAAGTTCTTCACTACATACGATGAGGTTTGTCTACAATAACAAGCTCTACATTTTTGAGGTTGATCTAAATCTATAAATTTGCTTATAAGAAGAATATGGATATCAACCTCATGTTTCTAAATATCTTAGCACTTTGATTCTATCTTCAACAAAAAGTTGACTTGCTACTTTTTAATGATAATAAAACTATTGATCAAGATTGTAAATAACCTATGAGTGCACTCTTTGGTGATGATTGGGGTTTGTTAGATTTTACACCTTCCTTTATTGGGGAATATAAAATATCATCATCAAAGCTTGAGACCTTAAAGGTTTTTTTGGTGGCATCTACACAATATTTTCCTTCTAGAAAATCTAAGCTCAATATTCCAACTTCTTCTACTTCAACATTTTTTGTTGATTATACGTCTATTATTGATTATGCAACTAATGGTGACTCACCATCTCCAATGAAAATGGCATCCCATTATGATCATGGTTTTTAGGTCTTGTCTCAGATTGGGTACAAAGGTAATGATTATGATTTACACAACTAGGTTATCAAGATTCCCTTAGAGCCTAATCCACATGATTCCTCAACTAGTCTTGGTTACCACCCCTTGAAACCCACTAAATCCTCTCTTTGAGCTTATCTATATGTAAATATGATATCCACATCTCAAAATTCTTCTACATTATCACTTAATATAATATATCATGAAATGATATACATAAGTTCCAATTCTAGCACACCTTTTGATATTTTCTCAATAGATGAGTCACTAGCTGAATTCCTGAGAGTCTATGAGCACTTTCCCTAATATCATAATGATCACAAATTCCCTTATTGTTTAATTATTGAGGTATATTTTGGGAAAGATAATTGTTTATCAGATGAAACCTCAATTTCTCAATAGACACCTTACAGATTCCCTCATCCATTAAATATCCCAAAGCATAGTACTCTCTTTGTTGGAGATATTGTCAATGTCTTAATGGACCTGGGTAACTCTGAGAAAGTTATCCCAATCAAAAAGCACCTAGATTCTTATGAACATTGTGAAAATTATGCTCTTTTGCATGATTTTTTGATCTCTACACTTGGTTATATTCAGATATGTCTAGTATTGATCCATAGATTGTGATGCATAATATCGTATTAAATTTCAATGCCAAACCCATAAGACAAAAGATCTGAAATGTGAATCCCAAAGTGGTTTTATTAGCTAAGACTAAGATTGAGAAGCTTCTACAAGCTAGCTTTATCCACCCTATTTCCTATTCACCTTGGGTATCAAATATTGTCACTATCACTAAACCTGACAACCATATTTGAATGTGAACTAATTTTTATGATCTAAATAAAGTTATTTAAAAGACGATTTTCCTCTTCCTAACATTGACATGATTTTTTATTCCACTACTGACCATGCCTTATTCTCCTTTATGGATTAATTCTTTGGAATAGCCAAAATTTTATTAATCTTCAAGATTAATATAAAATAAATTTGATTACACCTTGGGGAACACTTTGTTGGATGGTCATTCCTTTTGGACTAAAGAACACTAGTGCAACATACCAATGTGTTATGACCCTCATCTTTCATTACTTCATTCACAACATTTATGAGGAATATGTCATTGACATTCTAGCCAAGTTTTTCTCACGTCAAGAGATCACATCAAAATCCTCCATCAAACCTTTGAATACATTCATAAATACAACATGCACTTCAATCCCTATAAATACATCTTTGGTGAATTGATAATGGCAAGCTATTGGGGTTCATTATATCACATTGTGGTATTGAGGTGGAAACAAATAAAATTGAAGCTATATTCAACGTGCCACCTTTGAAAAACATTTCTCAACTTTTTTGTTTACAAGGAAAGATTTGAGCTATTCATTAGTTTGTCTCGCAACTAGCAGATTGGACTCTCCCTTTCACTCAACTTCTTAAGAAGGATTCTCATTTCAATTGGAATGTAGATTTTCAAAAGGATTTTGATGATCTAAAACAATATTTGGATAGTCCTCCTATCATACAATCAATTGTCTTGGGATGTCCTTTCCTTCTTTACACTTTTGCTTCATCTAATGCTCTTGCAATGTTATTGGCATAATATGATGAAAATGGTAAAGAGTATTGTATACTATATCAATTGCACTTTGCTCGATTATGAAGTTTAATATTCTACATTTGAGAAATAATTTTTGGCTCTTATATTTACAATGCATAAGTTGAGACCCTTTTTCTTAACACTTAAATGCATGTCATTGTAGAATTTGATTGATTGAAACATCTCTTTTTTAAAACTAATCTTTCAGAACATCTTGCTAAGTGGGTGATGTTGTTAATAGAATTTGATCTTAAATTTGTCTCTCAAAAGGATATTAAAGTTAAAGTTTTGACATACCACTTAGCTAATGCTCATTCACCACTTTCTCTTCCAAATTAAGACTAGTTCCTCGACGATCATGTCCTTCCCTTGGATATTGATTAGAGATGAGATTCGTTCTTTGATAGTTCTTGAAGTTGAACTAGCTCTAGTGTTGGTTTTATATTAATATCCCTTTCAAGAAAGTCTATTCCACTATCTTGTCATCTCATTTTTTTATGTAATAACATTGTAGAGTATGAAGTCTTTATTGTTGGCCTATGTGCTACATTGTCTCTTAATACTCAATATCTTTGTATATTTGGTGATTCGTAGTTGATTATAAGGAAAATCATTGGATATTATCAATAGAAACAAGATAAGTTATCTCAGTATCATGACTTGGCTTTATCATTATTGAATATTTTTTCTTCTTTTACTATCGACATGATTCTATGGAAAGATAATCGACATGCAAATGCAATGACGAGTGTTGCCTCCCTTATATCAATTGATGATTCATGCATGGATTTCCAATTTATTATTCACACCATATATTCCTAAAAATTCTTTGGACATTGATTAATGTTACAACATTTATTCAAATTAATGGTACTCCCCAATATTCCAATATTTGTGTGATGATACTTTTCCTCATCCTTCATCTACAAATTCTCAAGCTCACATTCATAATGTTGTGACATGTTACATCATGCTATCTAATATCCTCTATTTCAAATGATACAATGGTCTCCTTCTTCATTGTCTCAAAAAAATAGAGATTCCCATTGCCCTTGAGGAGGCCCATTTAGGTGCCTACAAGAGGCATTTTGGCAATTGATCTTTGGCTCAAAAATTGCTTCATATGGGTTACTATTGACAAAGTATGGAACAAGATTCTTTCACCTTTATCAAAAAGTTCCCTTAATGTCAATAACATAACAATTTTATTTGAGCTCCTACCTAGGAACTTGGTGCCCAAGTGTCCCCTTGGCCATTTTTTGTGTGGGCTTCGATCTTATTAGAAAAAATCATCCTCCTTCTCAAGGCCATTATTTTATTATCACAACTATCGATTACCTCATGAAATGGGTTGAAGTAGTTCCACTTGGATCCATGACTACTAAAGTGATATGTTATTTTCTTCTTAATAATAACATTTCTTGAATTAGTCTTCCTTCTACTTTGATTTTCAATAACAGTTCATCATTTAAGATTAAATATGCAATAAAATTCATATTCACATCGCTTCTCCATGAAATACTATCCTAAATCAAATGGTCAAGAAAAATCTTCTAATAAAACAATCAAGCAAATACTTCAAATGACTGTTAATAAACATGATAGGGATTAACACACTCAACTTTCTTATAAATTATGGTCTTTCTAAACAATTGTTTGTATGACTACGAGTACAACCCCATACGATATTATGTATGGTGTTGATGCAATCACTCCCTTGGATTTAGAGATTCCTTCATTACAAATTTCTCTCAATGACATTCTCGATGAAACTCCTTACACGAAACAACTTCAAAAACTTGAGATGCTTGATGAATAGCGTATACACACTCTCAAGCATCTCCAAGCTTATCAAAATAACATTCAACATAATTACAATGAGCATGTCATTCATCGTTCATTTGTAGTTAGTGACTTGGTGCTCTACCAAAATTAATGCAATGTGAATGCTACTATAGGTGAAAAGGGAAATTTAGCTTGAACTAGTTAGGACCTTATGTCACCATAAAATTATATGGATTAGGTGTATATATATTATCTACGATGAATGATACACCTCTCAAAGAACCTATTAATGCTATGCACCTATGCAAATTTTATGCTTAATTCCCTTTCTTTCATTTCATTTCTGAAGGGTATGTTGTCATTTCTTCAAAGAATGTTATGTTAGATGGTTAATATTCTTATTTATTTAGTATACATTTCTTCATTCATGACAAACATATGGGTGTCTTGAATTATGCAAGTAGTTTTCATAATAGTGAGAATTATTTTTTTTTAGCATACAATTCAGTAAATTGTGTACCATGTTAATTAGATCATTATTGCATTTAATTAAACAATTTTACTATGTTTTTTAGTTAGATCACAAGTGTATCTAATTAAACATATGCACACACTATACAATCATTTGTTATATATAATGAAACAATTTTAGTAAGTTGTTTAATTAGATCACACGATTCATCTGATTTAACATATCACCAATACACGTATTAATTAGATCATTGTCGTATTTATTAAACAATCTCATGAGGTTTTTTAATTAAATCATAATTATATTTAAATTAACCATGCATGTCAATTACCACATTTAATTAGACATTTGTTGCATTTAATTCTACAATATACTACATTGTTTCAACTAGATCACAAATAACATCTAATTAAATCATCTCATAACACAAATATCCATCCAAACCCCAAAAAACTCATATATATACAAATGTCTTGATACATGATATACAAAAAAATAACCACCTTGATAAAATGTGGTGTGTCATAATGCTACAATAGTACATAATAAGTCTCATCACTATATAGGACTATGGCTACCGGACTACTCAAGCCTCAATAGTGGCTGAGAAATAGATGGCTATCATTGTGAAGTTGTAGATTGAGTGGCTCCTAGATCCACTCCATGCCTATAGGCCCCTTACCTCGTTACTCTAGTTGCTTGAAGGTCCATCAGAGCTTGATCTTTTTGATTTGTGACCCTATTGAGATCCTCCAACCCTCCTTGTATGCTATTCTTATCTATGACATGGGCTCAAAGATGCTCATGTTTCATCTCTCAGTCTACTAGGGCCTGTAATTGGCCTACACCAATTGTCGGATATGCACGGTGGGGACCATCTCTACTATGACTCTACCTACAAATTCAAGTCATGTCTCTATGCCCAACTTCAAAAGGAAAATAAACATCATATCAGACATCTCATAATATATATCAAAATTTAAATTAAATACAACATCTAGTATTCTACTTGATCAAAAATCAAAATGTAATATAAACTTCTCACCTAGATCACCAACCCATCCATAGCGATCCACTAGGGTGGAAATCACAAATGTGTATGTAGTTGCTTGCAGTGCTTGGGAAATTATAGTGACAACTCCACTCATCTCCACATGCTCGTGCTGACTCAACACTCCATTTGTAATAGGTAGTGATTGTGATAAATGATGTCAGGACCTAGACCTCTCCTTAAGGGTATCATTGTCCCCCTACCTTTGTCTCCATCTTGCTACTAGTGGCAACTCCTCATTGAAATCCTCATCATCTCCCTCCTCCTCCTCTAAATCATCTCCTCGATGTGCCCACAACCTAGGATCATTGGAGGGGTCATCTGTGGGAAACATGGGAGTATGTCAAGTGGTGCTCCACCACATCATGTATGTTGGGCTCATGCCCACATTATCGACACCAAACATGAGGGTTGCATCCTGATCATCATCAAAGTCACTTAATGTGACATCTATAGTGGTAGGTTGAGCCATGTCCCCAAGTCCCATTGTGCTACATGTCGAGCATATGTAGGTCGACCACATAATGGAAACTCCTTGCATGTGAAAAACTATCTCATTGCCTATTCATAGTAGAATGACATGATAATGTGCTCTAGGTGACTAACAAATATTCAATCCCACTACATCCTCACCATCTGTTGAGTCTAGCCCACCTAATGCCTCAAATCCTTGTATGGTTTTCATCGAATGTTTGTAGGTTGTAATATGTCAACTATGACCTACCAATACAACAAGTCACCAAAATTCCATGACATCCTCGTGTGCCTGCAAGCATGTTTAAACTGGATCCACTAGAAATACCTTTGGATAAATGCACATAATGTGCTCAAATTCCCACACTTGAAGTGTGTAGGTCATCAAGCTATGTGCCTCATAGTGCACATAGTTCCCTAGATCATGATACAAATACACTAACATGCTTTGTACCTAGGAAAAACTAGTCCTCTAGCTCCCCATCACTTTAATGGTATGAAAGGTCCCCATGAAGGTGTGAACCTTGTCCATCTAACACTACTATGAGATTAATGGTCACGACCATGATGTGATGTATGAGTAGTGTGATCATGGAATCGTGTAGCAACCATCACATGTAGATGTGCTTGTGGTGTCCTTTGGCATGGCACAGTTGAGACAATCCAATGACCAGTGCTCCTCAATCTTCATGACCTCACCTCGATGGGTAGTCATGGGATTCGATACACATCCTCTAATGTGACTGTCATCTCCCCCATTGGAATATGGACAGTGGAGGTGTCTGCATCCCATTGTTCCATGAGAGCCATCAACATCGTCATGAAATCTCACCGTGGACATAATATATACCAACCATAATGGTCCATTATCTTTGAGATGTCCCAACTCTATGACAATCAATGTCTATGCATGGCCACATAACAATGTATATAGGTTTCCACCTCCATCTCTAGAGGAACCTACAATTACATCAAATATAATGTAATTAGTTCCTCATTATCATGAAATCAAAATTAAAATTAGATCCTAATTTTTATCCAAAAACTAAGGACACTAGCATGTCCCTAGGAGCCTAATGCCCATTTCAGACATTGGTGCATCCTTTGGTTCCTAGCACATCGCCTGGATGCTAGTTCCCTTATTGGAAGCCATTTCGCATATAGGATTCTAGTGATCTATGAGGTTATTTTTGTAAAAAAACTAAGCACAAAATGATGGTATTTAATGTAAAAATTCAAAATCAAGACCTACCTCACGGCCTTGGCCACCTTGTGTGATGCAATCCCTCAATGCTTGTAGCTTGGGTGGTTGGTATGGTTGTCTATGTAGCATCTTCTCTTCTGTGATTGTGTGGACCTCTTCAAATTCTCAAAAATAAAAAAAATCAAATAGTACAAAAGTAAAATGTTTTGACTATTTATAGTGAAATGTTTTTACTATTTATAGTAAAAATAAAATCTAGAATTTTCAAAAAATTCACCATACATTCATGCACTCTTCATTCAAACCTTCATAACTTGGGTCTGCGAACTCGAATTTTTGTGCTGTTGGAATCTTGGTTCTCCCCTCTTTTCTCTCAATTTTTTTTTATCTTGGTGTTATTTTATCAAATGACCCTACCAAAGACATTTTCAAGAATTTTCTAGAAATTCATAGTGGAAAGATCACTACCTTGTTTCTACGTCCATAAAAGCAAGAAGAAATAGGGGCATATATCTACCCTTGAGTTTTCCTTGGATCACATTCTCATTCTCCTTGGAATTTTTTTTAGACTAATGCATTTTTTATTTATTTTGGTTTTCTAATAGAGTGGTTTTGCAAGATGTGGTCCCTAACACTATGGCATTGCAAGTCCCTACACTAGAGGCTTCATTCTCTTTCTTGGAAACACACTAAATACTATATAGTATCCTTTACATGCATATTTACTTTCAATATTTACTTTCATGTACTTTAGCTTGCATATGCACTTATTGTCATACACCTACTAAAGTGGGGGCTAACTATAGCATCGTAAATTGTGCTCTCTAATGGCACAAGCACAATCTCATGCCCTATTTGGCACTTTCTTTAGTTTTCATTCTTGTCATCCATTTTAGGATCATTTCCAGCCTTGGCCTTACCTCCAAATCAAGAGATATGTTGGATGCTACCCTAAAATCCTTACTGATGACTCTATGCCCAAAATTTTAGTCATCACTAAAATTGGAGTTATGTCCTAAGTTAGAATACCTTTTATTAGCTAATCTTGTATGGATGCATGTGTGGCATGTGGACTCTAGTGTGGTGTGCTAGTGTCCTGCTCATATGCATGAAAAGACAAGACACTTTTAAGAGTGGGCCTTTTTCTTGAGTGACACGACCTCAATTTTGACTTTCTAGTACATGCTAAAATGGTTCCTAAATTAAAATTTGACATTTTGACCTACACCTAAGGCCACTCTCTTGCTCCCTATTTAAACATGGAATTTTTCATTATCAAGCAATAAACAATATGAATACTATGACGAAGCCCCATCAGAATGAACATTTAGCTCTACAATTTAAAACAATATTTACTATCATTTTCTCTCTTACTATTTTGGTTTTAACCTTCACGAGTTTTATATAATGGTTAGGATCATTGGCTAATGATTAGCTTGTACCTATTCATCACGATTGGGTATGGTTTTAGCTAGTTCTCACATTCAAGCTTTGACCACTTTGCTTCATTGAGTTGAAGCGATTTGGGTAAGTGCAAGAAGTTGGGTCCATGAAGAGGGGAAATTTTGACCAAAAAAAGTCTAAAGGAACGAGTACCTATTTTTAAGAAAATGGATTGTACCTATTTAGGAATAGGAAACCAAGCCTTGGATCAAGAACTCGTTCATAAACAGGTACCTATTCTAAAAATAGAATGGGCACCCACTTTAAAATGGGTACTCGTTCTATTTTTAAAACAGGTACCCGTTTTAAAGCGGGTACCCATTCTAAAAAAGTTTGAAATTCCAAGACACTTTTTGCTTGGGTTTTAGGCTTAGGAAATGTTTGGCAACCCAACGCTTAGCCTTTGACTTGCAACTAGAAAACTAAGGCAGATTCAAGAGAAATGTCCAACTTTGGCAATATAGCTAATGGACTTTTTTTCAAAATTAATCTTTGAAATTAAAACCCATTTTAGATCACAATGTCTAATTTTTAAATATATAAATTTTTTAAGATTTGATTATTTTTTCAATTTTTAATTAATTTCTAAGCAAACTGGTCCATAAACTTGAAATATCAGTCTTTTTTGTTTCCTAATAGCTTTTTATCTATTAATTTTTTTGTAAAAAAACTATATGACATCAATTTTTAGACAATTTTCTACACAATGAAAAAAATTCAAAAAATGTTTAGTTTAGGTCCAATTATGTTGTCCGTACACGTTGATTTTTAAAAACAATAATTAGGGCCAATAAAAATTCAATTAAAAAAAAAACCAAAAAAATCCTCATCAATCTTCATGTTGTTACATATCTTTCCACAAAAGGAATTAAAAATACTTTTATTTAGGTAAAAAAGTGGTGTCCGTACACGTGCATGGTATGGTAAAAAGAGTGACTTTTAAAAAATAGTTTTTTTACAATGGCCATTAAAATTTAATTTGTATCATCTCGGTTTTAGAATAAATTGCATATTCAAAAACTAGATTCAAAATACTAAATTTCATATTACTAACTTTTTTTAAGATTCAATGTATAAGTGCTTCAAATTTTCAGTCCAAGTGTGACAAATTCTGAAAAGCAATAAAAACACTTCCACTTTTCAAGCTTTTTGTGGACCCAACTTGCATTATCCAATTTGTTTCCCTTGAGTATTGTATTTCTCTTGGATTGGATCTTGCACTATCCTATTTGAGGCATATAGAAATCCACTCTAACACACTTGAGTATGGTTTTGATTATTGTTTTGTTTGTCATTATTCATCACAATCTTAGACCAACTTAACATTTAGAGCACACACTATTACTTTCCATCAACTAGGCTATTTGTGGAGGTAGGAATACCAAAATAGGGGGTTGAGTGAGGCACAATCCTATATAGAGTTGCAACCCTTTTCCCCTTTTAATTTGTGTAGATTCAAATCTGGGATGAAAAATATCAAGAATTGATAGAGGATATTAGAAAAAAAAAATTAGATTGATACCTAATCCATACAATGCAATTAAGATTTCAGCATGATGCACTGTCATCTATGCAACATGTCCATATCTTGAATAATGTCTTTCGGTTTTTGAAGACAAGTTCTTCTCTATTTTCTCTTTCTTGATTCATTTTTTTATTTTCTATGAATTATGATATCTATTTGTATAATTATTCATTTAATTATATTATGGTTTACATTTCATAGGCTAATCAAATCATACTTTTATCAATAGTCCTCTTCGCAACAAAGGAAGAAAACCCATACAACGTGACTCTCTTTTGAAGATGTTAGCCAAGCATAATGCCTTTGTTGGTTTGTGTTCGAAATTTTTTTGAAGGAAAGGTTGAACCAAGTTAATTTACCAATTGGTCTAGATTCCTTTTTCCACTCAAATAGTATGAAGATAAAAAAACATTCATATATAACTATAACAATATATATATATATATATATATATATATATATACATATACATATATACATGTTTAATTGTATATTTACATACATACATATAAAGGTATGAATATGAATATATCAATATAAACTCAAAGACAATTATGAATAAAACTAAAGGAAAATGTTTTAATAAGTACCAAACGTGTACCTTGTTTATTGAATGAAAACTTGGATTAGACTTTAGTCTCATTGTCTAGAATGATTTTAATATTTGATTGATATTATTGATAGTAAACTATATTATCATATGGGTAAGCAATACTAGGATTAGTGCCTAGTTTGGATATGTTTGATTATTTTGAGGCTTATTTATGATAGATGGTAGAATTATAAAAAATATCAATTGAGATTAAAAAATTATTATTTTGACTTTATGCTAGAAATGAATTATAGTACACAACAATACTCAATATTATTGAGTTAGAACCCTATCACACACTTTCCTAGGTGATATTAGTTGACATTAACCTTTAATTATGTTGACAAGCATGCAATAGGAGGATCTTCTTCAATGTGAATATGCATATACTTGTTTATTTATACCATTTTGTGAGCTTGAATGTGGAATTGTAATTCTTGATAACCAATTTGACATAGAGGTGTGTAAATATATGACACACATTTCCATCATGGAATATGTTTATTTTAATTATTAAATATTTTCCAAAGTAATGCAAAATCATTACTTGCATTTTCAGTTCACTATGTCTATTTATTACAAATTAGTCATATGGGTCACACTTAGCTAGAGGGAATTTACAGTTTTATGACAAATTGTTTGTATTTAGACACAACACTATTTCTTAGATGCCATGATGACCTTGATGATTCCTTGATTTTCCACCCTCGTGAAGGGTAGGGCCACTTAATGGAATGTGTGAAAGGGATTTCTAGTCTATAGTTGGAGGAAAAGTGCTTGGGTGATGCTCTCCCTCTTATAGTTGAGAATTTCCAAAGACTTGGTTAATAAGAGATATTGTCTAAATTTCACATGACATTATTATATTGAATATTAATATTTTATGCCATAATTATGATACTTGTAATATGTACTTATATATTGAATTATTGAGAAATGCTTTTAAAGATACAACGCTTAATGAAAAAAGTATGTTCAATTGATGTAATGAATTGTTTAATATGTTAAATTTTTTATTCATTTTTTAAGAAAAAATTTAATGTGTCTAATCATGTATTTATATAAAATAAATGATGGTGTTGTTAAAGAAATTTTGTGATGTTGGTGCAAGGGAAAGATAACTTGTATGATTTCGGGATACAATACCCTTGTGGTGTGATGAAGAGGATTCCTGCTCCTGAACCATGTTGTGTGTATGATATGTCAAACTACACCTTCCAATGGTTTGTGACATTTAGGTTGAAGATTGACTTGTCTTGAAACTCTGATACCAATGGGTTTTCTACATATATGGGAGCTTTGGCTAATTGATATGAAATTGCTTGTCCTTTGATAGCTTTTTATTCTACATATTCAATGTCATACTCTATCAATATCATCACCTACTTGGCCATCCATCCTGTTAGAGTTGCTTTGGGTAAGAGATACTTGAGGGGATCAATCTTGGTGATGAGTTTAATTTGATGAACCAACATGTAGTGTATAAATTTTTATGAGGCAAACACTATTGTAAGGCAAGCTTTCTCAATGAATGTGTAGTTTAGCTCTTGTCCCACCAAGGTTCTACTGATGTAGTAGATAGCACTTTCTTTCCTCGTTTCATCATGTAGAGCTAGAACAGCACCAAGAGTTTCCATTGTATCTGAAATGTAAATGATTAATGGTTTGTTCTGGATTGGTGACATGCGGACTGGCAGTGTTAGCAAGTATTCCTTGATTTGATTAAATGCCTTATCACATTTCTTGTCCCACTTGTAGGTTACCCCCTTGTGGAGTAAATGGGAATAAAGGATAGTTTTTATCAGTCAAATGTGTTATAAATATTATGATTGATTGAAGTCTTCCTTGTAGACCTCTTAGCTATTTTAGTGTCTATGGTGCTTCCATGTCAAGGATTTCCTTGACTTTCACTGGATCTATTTCGATTCCTCTCATTGATACAATATATGTTCTTGACATTTCCTTGATTTGGCTAGTATGTTGTCCACATAGTCCTCTACAAATTTGTGGATCATGTCATGAAAGATCAAACTCATAACCCTTTGATATGTAGCTCTAACATTTTTAAGCCCAAATGGCATCATATTCCAACAATAGGTGCCCCATGGACATGTGAAAGTTGCTTTATGTTGGTCATCCTTTGCAATCATAATCTAGTTGCATCCTAAAAATTTGTCCATTAATGATTTCATTTCATGGCCCATTGTTAGGTCTACAATCATAACTCTATTGGGGAGGGGGAAATCATCCTTAGGACATGCTTTATTCAGGTCTCTAAAGTCGGTGCAGATTCAAATGCCCCTAGTGGGCGTGGAGATAGGTACCAAGTTAGAAACCCATTCTGGATAATCAATGGGCCGGATGAATCCAGCATCAAGGATTTTTTGTAGCTCAAATTTGATGAGTAGAGCTATTTGCGGATGCATTTTTCTCAATTTTTGTCTTACAAGCTTTTTCTCTAGATATACAGCTAGATGATGGACCACTACCTCTAAATCAAGGCCTAGCATGTTGGCATAAGTCCATGCAAAGTTCACTTCCCTTTCCTTTAGAAGATCTGCTAGGTTTTATTGCTCCTCAGTCAAAAGTAACTCAATGTAGAAAGTAATGTGCGGGGTCTCCTCTATTCCCAAATTTACTAGGTTGCACTTCTCTACTAGGACTATTGATTTCTCTTGATGAATGGCACTAAGGGGAAGATTGAATCCCTCATCCTTTGGTGCCTCAGAGAGGTTTTCACCATTGGATACGTCCTTTGTTTTTACTATTTTGGGATCAAAAAGTGCCACAATGTGGTTTTCACTTAAGGATCTAGACGTTACTCTTAGATTTTCAATTTTGCGACTAAGAGATTCATTTGTTTCCCTGTAGTATGCATGTGTGTCCAACTCTATGTTGAATCTTTCTTTGTGATCTCCATACGACAAATTATCCCTTAGTCCCATGAATTTAAAGAGAGCCTCATCATTTTTGAATGTATCTAAGATCGGCGGTCCTCGTTGGTCACGATCAATGAGTTGGGGGTAGATGAGTTTTAGTTTAGTGCTTTGGTTACTTGACTCGAATGATATGGAAGTGGTCATAAGAAAGGAGGAATCTTCAAATAGTATGGGTAGGTTGGAGAGGGGATCCTCAAAGGGACTATTAAACGAAATAGGGACCGAAGAGGAAGTTTTAACCATTTTAAGAGGAGCACCTTTTCCAAGTATGGTTATTTTCATAGGGGTACATCCAAGGCCAAGATTCTTAGGGTGCTTCTCAAGAATGATAGGTTCTAATAGGCTGTTGTCATTTTGTCCTAGCTTTTCATTCTTGTGATATCCCCATATCTTCATTAGTTGTAGTCCTTTGTTGTCATCTTCCATTGGAAGAATAGATGTGGGTCAGTCATCTTGATAGAGCAAGCTTGATACATAATTTTCATCTACCACCTCTTATCCTAGGTCTCCCCATTTTTTGAAAGTGGTAGGTTCTACTTTGAAGGTTTGAGATGTTGTGTCGATTGGGTACATTTTTCCATGGGATACAGGAGATTGAGGTAATTCTCCCATCACAAAAGTAGTCTTCTTTAACTTATAGTCCCCACAACCATTATCTTGGATTACTGCCTTAATGTCCAAGAGACTTGATATGGAGGGTGTCTTTGTCTCATAAGTGAAGGCTAAAGTGGATGGGTCAACATAGGGAGATGTGGGTCCCTCATCATTTTTTGGAACTTGGGGGGTCTTGTAATATTTGGCTTCTAGGTTCTTGCAATAATAGAAGGGTTCAGGGTCGCCATGGATCATGACTTCTTGATTTTGATATGGGAATTTTACACATTGGTGGAATGTGGATGTGAGAGCTTGCATCCCATGGATCCATGGATGTTTTAGGAGAATATTATATGGAAGCTCAAGGTCAAGGGCCTAGTAAGTGGTTTCCATGATGGCCAACCCCACTTGAATAGGGAGTTGGATGGTGCCTTGGGACACCTGTTCTTGATCATTGTAAGCCATGATGGTGATACCTTTCCCTTTTTAAATGACATCTTCTAAGAACCCTAAATTATTTATTAGTTGCAAGGTACAAATATTTAAGCCTGTAGCCCCATCCACCAAGAACTACTTGACTTTATTCTTATGGACCAAGATTTCAAGGTGGAGTGTGCGGTTATGAGATGGTTGGGTCAGGAGGTCATGCTCGAAAAATGTAAGGATATGTGGCGTGGTGATGTGTCTGACCATAGCTTGAATTGGTTTGAATCAATGTTTGTGGGGACTAAGGATGTGGCTAGAGCTTTCTCTAGGATGTGCCTATGTGGAGGCAATATTTTTAGCAACTCCATGATGGAGATTTGGGTCGAGGTCTTTTGTTCCAAGACGCTGTAACTACTATGATTAGATATTAGATTGGTAGGTGGTGTTCTTGGTGGTGGCGATGGTCCTGAGATAGAAATTTGGCCAGTGCATGTGGTTACTCCACACTTAGGTCTAGGTCCTTTGATATTGATGACCATTACGAACTCATCCAATGATGCTACAACATGGTCATAGACATGGTTTACATTGGTGTAGTTCTTACCTTTTCCATTGTTGTTTCCCTTGTTGTGATCCGACATGGGATTTGTGTATATATTGAGATCTTGATATCTTGTTGGTTGGTCGATGGTTATGACTTTATTGTCGATGAGGTCCTGGATAAGATTTATGAGTCTCATACAACTAGATGTTGTGTGTCCCTTGATTTTATGAAAATTGCAAAGATACTTGTCGTTATACCACAATGGTTTAACTTGAGGTTCCTAGTAATTTTCATAGATGGGGAGTGTGATTAGATTCGCTTGCACTAGTTGTTGCATGACAGATTCAATGGGTTCCCCTAATGGTGTATACTTATGTTTTGGGGGATATTTTTTCCTTGTGGATGGTCCTCCTTGATTGTTCACATTGTTGACTATTTCATTATTTGGTTGTTGTCGTGATGTATTTGTTTGCAGTGTGTTTTGATAGATGGGTTGTTGCATGTTGATTTGATGAGTGTTATGTTGTGGGTGTGTTTACGTGTTTTGCCATGGAGAACTAATAAAAACTTTGGCATCAACAACACCATTGTTGGTAACATTTTTATTCTTGTCCCATGTGTGAGGTTTGTCATTGTAACTTGTTGATGATTGATTGTCTTGGTATACGAGTGTGCCCCCTTGCGCTACAAGGGCTCTTTCAATGTTGAGAGCTTTGGGGATCAGTTGGTCATATGTTGTGATGCATTGCATTTTTAGATGGAAGGACAAACCCCCTTAAAGGTTAGAGATAATGGTTCCAATTTGTTGTTCCTTTGGCATAGACAATTTTCTTTTGTTGGCCTTGGATCTCCATTGTTGTAGGAAAGCTGCAAATGTCTCTCCCTTAGCATGTTTGAGGCCGAATAATTCCTCCAAGCTCACTTCCATGCCTAGGTTAAATGAGTAGTTTTCTATGAACAAGTCCATGATTTCTTGGAACTTCTTGATTCTAAGAGGTAAGCAGGAGAACCATTCCATTGGTGGACCAACCAAGCTTCAAGGGAAGAGTCGCATCATATAGGAATCATCATATGCTACTTCCATACAATGTATGTGGAATTCTCTAATGTGATCCTTAGGATTTCAGTTTCCTTGATATTTATCGAATTTTGGTATTTTGAAGTCTGGTGAGAATGGAACCATAATAATGCTTCTATCAAACGGATAGAAGCACAAATTTCCTTGTGTGTGATTTCTTTGTCTTTCCTGATTGTATGTCCTATATTTGTTGTGAGAGCAGCTTGACTTGCATGGAGAGATCATTTTGTGGATTAGGTGGTGGAATGTATGTGTAGTGAGGGGGTATGGTTTGTTGGGTGAAGGATGGGGTGGCTTGCATGTTAAGATTCAAGGCATTTTGTTGCATTTTTTTGAAAGGTTGTTGTAAGCTTTGTTGTGCAAGCAACGCTTGTTGGTATGCCTATTAATGTTGTTGTGCCAACAATGATTGTTGTTGGGCTTGTTGTTGTTGAGCCAATAATGCCTATTGTTGGGTATGTTGTCTGTTGATGTTGCACTATCAACGCTTGTTGTTGTGCATGTTGTTATAAAGCTTGTTGATAGGCTTCTTGTTGTAACAAGGCTAGTGCTTGTGCTTGTTGTGCTTGGTATTGAGCTTACGCTTGTGCTTGAACTTGAGCTTGTGCTTATTGTTGTGCCTATTATGTGGCTTGTTGCTATTTTACCAAAGCTTGTGCTTGTGATTGATCTTATGCTTGGGCTTGAGCTTGTTGTGCTTGAAATTGTTGTAAGTCCTTTTGGTAAGCTTGTTGTGCTGCTAGTAATGTGATTGACTATACTAATTTGTTGTATTTGGATTTAGAGGTGGAGGTGGGGTATTTTGAGGAATGCTATGAGATGAGGTGACAAGAGGTTTTTTTGGTGGTTGTTGAGGTGTTTTTTGAGTGATAACAAGGGGTTGTGTGGTAGATGGTGTGGTTGATATGCATAGTCCTTGGGAGACTAGGTTTTGGGATGTTTGAGGTGTTGTAGATGATGTGATGATTGGTTGAGAGATTTGGGTTGATGCCACTTGGTGTTGCGATATCAATGGTATGTTTGGAGGATTTGGTATGATATATGTGTTGATTTTATTTGTGCTTGGGGGGTTGAGTTGATTTGATTGGTTTTGGATTAATGTGTTTAATGAAGGGATTTTCCCTATACCTTGTGTGGATGATGATGTCAGGATGGGGAATGGTGGGAAAATTTGTGATGTGTTCCCATGTGGAAATGAAGATGAAGCATTGAAAGTACTCACTTGTCCAAATAACCCCACTTGTCCTTGTGATACATTGGGGAGAGAGCTTTGTGTATCTAGAGGGTATGTCGATGTTGTGCAAAAGGTGGAGGGCTTGTTTGTATCATGGAAAATGAGTGGCACATATAGATGTTTAGGGTCTTGTGGGATGGTGCTAGGCATACCCAAGATTGTGTTGGATTCTAAATTTTGATTATTGACAAGTGAGTATTCTTGAAGATCT
This sequence comes from Sequoia sempervirens, assembly GCA_007258455.2. NCBI lineage: Eukaryota > Viridiplantae > Streptophyta > Pinopsida > Cupressales > Cupressaceae > Sequoia > Sequoia sempervirens. Next base: position 25,367 of record VDFB02291414.1, read on the forward strand.
TGAAGTAGTGAACTTCCCTTTGTGATCATAGGTTGACTTGGAGTGTGAGATGATGATGGTTGAATGATTAGTTGGATGATGCTTGGAAATGAGGGTGTGAATGATGTTTATGGTATGTACCCCAAACATTGTTTGACAATAGTGCTCACATAAAAATCAAAAGGGAGTTTAGCCCCTTCTTTTGCTAATGCCAACATGTATTGGGTGGGATTTAGCCTCATGACTGTGTTGACAAGTTTGTGAGTTTCAGGATTTTGAACTAGTTAAAATATTTCATCTTGGGACATCTCTTTGAAGTTATTCATGACATCTTCCACTTGGCATCCTCCCTATTGAGGATATTGAGGTAGCTGAGGGGGATTAAGTGGAGAGTTGATAGATACCCTAGGGTTGAATTTTGTTTGACTTAAATCACTTGAGGTTGATGTTTCTTTATTTTGCTCCATGATCTTCTTGTGTTGTGACCTTGTTTGGACCATAAAATTGGGATCAAATTTTAGGAATATGGAAGGTGAACCTCTAACTCCTTTGGTTGATATAAACTTTAGGTATAAAAAGAAATTCTAGGATGTGTTTTAGGATCAAATGATGATGATGTGATAAGTGAAGGATGAATGGTATGGATGTTTGAACTTTTGAGAACTTTGGATCAATACTAAACCTTAGGATTTTTTATTTTGGTTGGTTTGATTTAGATAATGACTTGTAGATCCCAAGATGTTAGATGTGATCTTGGGGGAACTTGTCCAAAAGGGATGGTAATTTAACTAAATGTGTGAGAAAGGATTCATTCCCACACACCTAGCCAAACAAGATGATTATGATTTTGATCTAAGGATTTACCAAAAGTCTAGCATATATTATTTTTCCAAAGTTCTAAAAGTTGTTTGTGAGATGGGTTTTGGTAAATGTTGTGATAAATGGAAGTGTTGGTTTGATCCTAGATGAACCTAGAAATACTTTGTTTAAAATACCAAAGTGTTGAAGAACATGCTAGACCTCTAAAGTTTTCAAATCCTATAGACCCAATGGTTTAGATAGGTTCAAGATCATGAAAAAGACTAGGATTTTGACTAAAAAAGAATGCATACAAATTTGGATAGTAAACCAATCAGTCTCATTTTTGTGAAGTGATAAAAGGAGTTTCTAGAGAGCTTTTGGACTAAGATGCTTAAGTTTGAAGTGTTGTTAAGTGGACCTTGGTTTTGGAATTTTGAATTTGTAGGAAACCATGAAGACAAGCACATGTGTGGGGTTCAATTGTCTTTTTATCTTAATTAAAATGGATTCTTTTTACCACACCAACACATCTTGTTTAAATTCCAAACTAAATGTCAATGTCTTAGCTCCTTTTCATTCCACAAGGTCCATTATGTGAAAATCAAAGAGTCAAGGTCATAGTTTCCTTAGGTTGACTTTGAAAAGAGTAAATTGTGATATGAGCACAAATATTTAGAAACCTCTAAGGAGAAAATCCCTAGGGACAAGCAGCAAAAAGTGGACCCTTCAAAGATACGCTCTTTCCAAAGGGTTTGAAATTTTGATGATTTGTTAATGTTTGTTTCAATGTTTGAGATCCAAGCAATGTGTTTAATTGAATTACAAAATCCACAATCCTAGGCTACAAAGATACTTCTTGCTAAGTCCCCACTTAGATTTCTCCAAACACTAAGATAAAGCGAACAACTAGAGATTTGGCAACACTAGCTCCCCTCCATGACACACACTTCTTGGGACCACCAAATCTTAAAATCCTGAAGATCTAGAGATCCTAAGGATTTTCTTGTATCAACTTTGAATAGTATAAATGTGGGGCTACTTCAGAACGACCGTTCTTGCACCAATAAGCATAAAGGTTTTTGGTCACTAAACAATTGGTTTGTAATAAGGGCTTTCATTCAAGGTGGCCATACACACAACAAGATTAGCTCAAGATTATGATCAATCAAGAGGCCTCCCAGTCTCTTCCTAAGAAGAGATTTTAATGTATCACACTGATGCTAAGGGTGACACTTGTCAGTATGACGCATCTGCACTTGTTGTTTGTGAATTTCATCACAAACACATTTTTATATAGTGACTTGAAAGAGCTTGGCTTTAGCCTATTACCACTTGGGTTGTTCCCACCTTTCGAAGGAGGGTGGTAGGCCCTCTAAAGGTACAATAAAAGTAAGGGAGTACATTTGTAGTTCGACCTCCCAAACCACATAAAGTGCAAGGAGGGAACACACACCACGCCTTTTCCTCACACTAGCATGGGGTTCATTTTAATCCAAATCAAAATATGTGGGTGATTAGACAACAAATGCCAGAGGAATGCTTTTGATTCTCAATATTTTTGAGTGGTGCGAGAGAAGTGCATACGCATTCAAATGACAAGAATTGCAAACCACAAAATAAAGAAGACACAAGTTCTTTTTAATACCCAAATTAAAGGTGAGTTCATTTTAAGCACAAAAAATTGAGTGTGAATTTGCTTTGTTCAATTTTAATCCCACAAAGCAGTGTCTAGTAATTTTCTAAGTTCAATTTTAACCAACTTGAAAAGATCAAATCAATGGTTAATTTTAAACCTAAAATAAAGCTAGTTGGCTTAAAATAGAAAATGAAAGCAGGAATGAATGCCCTAGGCTATTATAATAGGCATTTAAAAATGCTTTTTCAAGTTCAATGCCCACTTCCCCAACTCAAATTTGCTTGTTACTTTTCAATTCCAATGCCACCGATTCTTTATGAAAACTTGCAAACATTACAAAGCTATCCCAAGTAAGATTTATTTTAATGTGAGAGAGGCCACCATTGTTTCTTTATGCTACATAAGAACAAAGCAACAACAAGAATAAGAACGGAATTTTTGTTTGATTCCCACAATTATCAAGAAAGTAAAGAGAACCAACTACCATTTCCCTTCGAATTCCACACCTGTCAAACTAGAAGTAATTTGTATTAAAAAAAATGATCATACGTTAAGTGCATTTATTTTATGAGCATTGATATTATCACTTGATTTAATAGGATGGTAGGTGACAGTGCATCAATTAGTAGGTGAATTCTACAGGAATCAATTGCATTTCTAAACAAATTTTCTAATCATCTTAATGTCATTAAAACACAAATAACAAGTCGTTAAAGAATATTGACAAACAACAATAATAGCAATAATAGCGTGCAAATATTAAATAATATATTATCTGTTGCTTACGAATCAAGTCATTAAAGAAATATGACAGACAACAATAATAGCATGCTCACACAAAATTTCTAAACTTGCACAGATGAAAACTAAAGTTTTGAAAAGAGAAAGATCAATCTCGAGGGAGAATCATAACATGCCTACCCAACACAAATTTCTTCCATTGTCCTATAAAGATACAAATGACCATAGGCAAGTAAAGGCGATAGATAGCATTAATGACCAATTAAATAATTATCCAAGAAGAAATACAGCTTTTGATCATACCTGTATGCACACAAAAATTGACTACCATACAACTCCCACTTCTTTGTTTAGACTTTCCCAATGTAGGTTGGCAATGGAATTTCACGTTTCATTTAATGCAAAAAGAAAAGAAATCAACAATATTTATCTACGCATCACTATCTCTATCAACATCCATTATACATTGTCTTTTTGTTCAATGCGATAAAATACCTCAAGGAAAGTGGTCTTTAAGAAGTTATAAGGTTCCTACCAAGAAAAATATATGCATTGTTCCTTTAGTTCTATGCATTGTTTTTTTAGTTCTATAACAACAAGCAAGATTGGGAGCCTTTGTCTAGTCATTGGGTTGCTTGGACAAACCAAAATTTGAATGCCTAGAATGCCTAATTGCTATGCATGGATCTCACCATCCTTAAATGGTCACATGATATTGGCTGCAAATTAGGAACGCAAGTGGTACTGGTAGCAGCTCCAAACTCATTTGTGTTGTGCTTACAAAGGACTTTATCTACAAGTTAAGTGCTTTTATAGCAGACCCAATTTCTAAGAATATATTCTTCATTAAATCGTTCTTATGGAGAATGTGTTTTTTTTAAATATTAGAAGATCTGATGCATTCATTAAATACATCTCACATGTTTCTATGCCATTGCATGCGTCATCAAATCAAATTGTCAAGCACAACCTTCCTGGGTTGAGATCTCTCAAAAGCTGACTATTCGTCGTTTTCATCTCAACGACAACTCATCAAGCCAACCTAGACTATAATAAAGTGGTTGACCGACATTATCAACACAAATAAAATTGAAAAGACTCTAGGTTAGCGATACCTTGGAAACCACCAACATAACTAATGGAGCATGTGAAATAATGAAATACCTTAAAGAAATTAAGAGAATGTATGTAGAAGTAATAAGAGATTGTCAAAAGTATAGCATAATAGAAGGTTCACGATGCACATTAATCTAATGAAAGAACATAAATTTCACTATACCGAGATGCAAATTGGTGAGATATTTCCTAAAGATAAATGGTGGGCGCCAGAATGTGAACACTTAAATCCATATTTATCAAAGATTGAAAAAAATGAGTGAAATTAGTCAATATTAAACAAATAAAATAAAAGCACTCCTATGAAATACTTTATCATGCTAGATATGCAAACAAGATAAAAAGAACCAAAGAAACTAAATGAAAGTATATAAAGAATTAATAAAATTATATCCCATAGTGGGAGTGGTGCTCCTTTGATGTGGAAAGAATTCCCTTTCCCACCCACTTTGATAAAGCTTCCAAGATGTGATGAAGTCCAATTGCCCTCAAAGATAGCGATAGCAATTGGAGGATAATGACTTTGCATAAAGAAGTGGATCCATTTCAAGTAGAAGAGGCTTCTACTTATAGGAGTGAAGGGTTGAAGAAGAGGTAAAATTGGCGAATGTGGGATAAAAAGGGAGCTAATAGGATTGGGACACTTGTCACAATTCTATTAGATGAGGATGGAGCACATTTTGGGGAATGTGTAGAGTAAAGAGGATGTAAAAGAACTAAATGAAAATGGTTGAGGATGTAAGAAGATTAAATGAATGTGGTTGGAGATGTAAGAGAATGTGGGTGAGGATGTAAGAGAGATTAATGCCTTTGTAAGAGGCATTAATATTTGGGTAAGAAAGTCAAATAAGTGGAGTTATTGAAGGAATATTCTCAAAGAATATGCCTTTGTGAGGGAAAATAGGCTAATTAGTTAATTAAAAGAAATTACTTTCATGTGCAAGTTAGTTAATCAGGGGTTTAGTTTGACCAAGGTTGAGTCAAAAGCTAGAGAATGGGTAATGATGATTAGAAGTTAATTAATTCAGAATTAATCAATTTGGAGGAATTAGGGGTTTATGACATTTGATTTATTAAATCAGACGAGAGGACTTTAGGGTTTTAATTAAACAAATTGATTTATTTAATCAAACATGATGAAAATTAGTGAGTAGGGAGTGAATTAATCAAATAAACTTAATTAATTGATTAGTAGTAGAAATGATGTTAATTAATTAGAATTAGGTGCATAATGTCAATTAGGCCTATTTGAGTGTCTACAGGTAACTTGCAAAACACGCCCTTAGTGAGGAATCCAAAGCAATACACAAGAAAGATAAATAACATAGGGATGTAATAATTTTCTATGGTATCATTGAGGGAGAAGAAATAATAATAATAAAATCATATAAAAGAATCCATGATAAGCATATTTGATATAAAAATAGAAAATATTTGAAGAACCCTAACCGTAAATATAAAGAAATAAACTACCTCTCTATCTAGGAATAAGGGTTGAGAATGATAAACATGCTAAAATAAATGTTAAAAAACTTAAATAATAAATGTAAGTATTTCCTGGCTTTGTGTGGAATATAACTTTGTTAGGTGTCACAAAGTGATTCATTAATGTTGTAGAAATTCAAAGTTTGCTAGGTAAATGCACTAGAATCTATACTTTTATTTTTTTGTTAGGGTTATTTTTGTGACAACAAAATAATTTTGGCAAGTGTAGATCTAAACCAAACCTATAGGTCTACTCTCTACTAATTTTCAAATGTTCACTTTTAGCTCACCTTAGAGTTCTTAATTTGATTAAGTCATGTAAAAATATGGTTTGCATGCTTAGGAGTTGCCAATGATAAATCCCCCTTTTGTGTCAAACCCTAGTAAGGATATCAAGTCAACAACTTTGAACAAGATCAAATACAATAAGAAGTCATGCAAGCACATGCTGTTGATAGTTCCCTATTTGTGTCAAACTCTAGTAAGGATGCTAAGTCAACAACTTTGAACAAGATAATAAACAAGCAATCATGCAATATGTCATCGAATGCTGATATATTGTTGATAAGATGATTTTTTTTAGGCTCTATGATGTGTGCTAGAAGGTGTTGATTCGATATATTCCCCAAATGTTCCAAGTGAAATGAGATTTGTCCTTAAATACAACACTTTAGTGTGCAATTCAACTATTTTGTCCTTCAAGTTGGCTCATAACAATCTCTTGGAGGGAAAATATCTAGACCCAAAATTTACTTTGATTTTTAGAATAAGGGGATCATTTTTGTAAGATAAAATTGACCTAGATCACTTTTAGAATTACTAATTTGACTTGTGGCATAAAATGGGTAAACTAAGAATCAAGTTTAGACCCTAAGAATAAGTGTAAATGGAAGGAATACCAAAATCATGTTATTTTCCAACTTTCAATCAAAACAAATTACACACTAATAATTAAATTATAAATAAATAAATAAAAACAAGCGCTTTGCATGAGCTAGAGTCCTTGCCTTGAGCAGGTCTATTTGTAGGGAAAACAGTGACAATTGACAAAAGAGGACATAGAGTGCATATCTATATTGCAAGAGACAATCATTATAAAATCTTGCTTTTCTATCTCTACTGATTAGTCACTTGCAAAAAGGAAGGCAATTCTAGAAATGGGATTTTCTTGAACTAAGAATATTGAAGTCTTCAAATGATTAAGTTGTATCTATTTCTGAACTAGTGAATATGCATCAATGAGACTGTTGTAAACAATTTTAGCTTAATAAGACTTTTCTAGAATAAGTCCATAGTCTAGTAGCACTAAGGTGACTCAACTTCTTACGAACACACCAAAAATGTAACTCAATTGACCCAATTCAAGGTTACATGCACAACATGGGCTCATTGAGTTGTAAAATTGTTTGAAGTCACATTGTTCTCTACGATTCTAAATCAAATCCTAATTGCTTTGAAAGCATAAACATACAAAGCTTCTTTTTTTTCTTTTAGTATTTGAGGGAACATTGGTATTTGGAGACATTAGATAAGGCCATGTTTTGCATCCTTATTGCTTTTCTCAAACCTATTACTCCAATCCAAGTTTTATGTGCGCAATGAAGACCAACATTCTTAGAAGACAAGAACACTGAGACTCCAGAGGAATACCAACATTGACCACAAAGACATAAACCAATCTCTGTGCTTCAGGGGTTACTAAGTTTCCACCCTAACTATTCTCTTACAAATAGATAACACTTGAAATGCATGTATAAGAGACAAATATTATAGAGTGGTCACATCAAAACTCATCAAGTAGACAACAACAACACAGAGCAACCAAACTACAAAACAAACAAACTACTATTACAAATTGTTCCAAAGAAATTATACAAATTAACATTAAAATCCCACAAAAAGATTGGTATTTCACCATAAAAAAACCCTTACAATAAATTAAAATTTACTATTAGATTAACAACCCGCATTTATCCTTGCTAGTTAAATTGCTCGAAAGCTTCCTTAGTAGCATTCAGTTTTCAACAAACTAATATTTGATGACATTCAATTTTCAATAACTAATATTTGATGATCTTGTGAGGCTTGGATGCTTTATCCTTTAGAGCAATTCTCAACACTCTCTTTTAGCTCCCTAGTTTAGCACAATATGTTACTTTTTGTAGGGATCCCCATTCGAAGGGTATTGATTTTGAGATTTACAAGAGGTTCTTTTGTGTAGTAGTTTCCCCTTCCAAGATATTATCTTTAACATAAGAAATTTAGAATTTAAAATCCTAGCAAATCTAATAAACTACCTAGATTTTTATATAAACTCTGCAAAAAACTAGTGATCAATTAATCTAATTCCTTTCTTGAAGAGCTAGACAAAAGGCACTTGTCAAGCTACTTTCATCTATAGAGCTTGTACCAGATATAACAATGCCATCTATAAGACTGCTTTCACCAGCTTTCACAGTCAAAACTATGTCAATCAACAGATGTAAGTAGTGTTGATACAAGTAGGCAACAAAAGCATAAAGACTATGAAAGAAGTAGCGTTGAGACAAGCATGCAACAAAAGCATAAAGACTACCAAAGAAGTAGTGCTGAGACGAGCACGCGACAAAAGCATAAAGAATACCAACGAACTAGTGCTGAGACAAGCATGCAAAAAAAGCATAAAGACCAGCTCCAATGTAAATAAAGACATACTTTTTTTTTTGCTTATTTTGTTTATCATCAACACAATAAATGAATTCAACCATGTTGCTCATTACAATGGAAAAAGTTGAACCAATTAGACCTGAGAAAATTGATCCCATGTCCCCTAGCAAAGCAAGGGGCCATTCAACTGCATTCAATTTTATAAGCCTAAAGAAAGAACTTCTAATTGGTGGATTAATCTTGTTCACATCAACATTTGAAATAATTTCTAGTCTCCCATCTACTCTTGTGTTATATTGGCATGTATGAGTTCTTAAGCTTATGACTGTCATGCCTCAATTTTATTGGATTTTCCCCTGTGTTTGCCTATAAGATGATTTCTATGGAGTATATATATTTGACTCTTTCATACTTCTAAATTCTGCCTTATGCACTGATGACCTTGCCTTTCTCCTTTTCTGTTAACATTGTGGAAGTAAGACACTGCAAAAATTTAAGTGTAGAAAAATGACATTTTCACCTTTTTTAGTTGTCGTTTCATGATTCATCTAAAGAACCAACAATATTAACCATTGTTCCATCCATGCTTTGTGAACTAGAAGCATGTGTTGCTAATAATTTCCTTGATCCTCCAGCCTCCATTGTAAAGTTCTAGAGAGGTGACCAAAACACTTAACTAGTTAGTTAGAAAAATAAGGTTTAGGGATAAAATAACCCAGTTGAAATACACTATTTAGGGGCTTGATTGAGGTAGGCTCCTAAGTAGCCATAACCATTTTTCTTGTCCTCTAATGCATGCAACTTTCAACCTCTATATCTTCCTCCAAGAGAATTGGATCTAAATTTGGCATGCACTATGCCAACTAGTAGTTGAAGATGACCAAGCTATGAAAATCTAAAGTCCTAGAACTTTAAGGAAAGGTGATACCATCTACTCTAGTTCACTAGCACAGTTATAAGGCCAGTTTCATAGTTTTATAGATTATAGTTTCCAAAAGACTATTTATCTATATTTATATGCCTTGATTTTGTCATGTTGGTTACATAATTAGTAGATTGCTAATGTATAATGCAAAATTTGTGGGGTTATTGAGAGAAGAGTAAAATGTAAGATGAAACTTGATTGCAAGGATGGCTTTGGCATTGCAGTCATCATCAAGGCACTTGAAGAAAAAAGATGAGAGAATCCCTCAACAGAATTTTCACGAGATAAAAGGAATTTACCACACTTAGAGCAGAGCTTGACAAACATTTTACCCTAACCAAAAGAAACAAGGCCGCATTGCAACAGAGTTCCCGCCAAATATTGGCAAGAAGGTTTTGTCCTTGGCAATTTATTTGTAGCAATATGTTTAGACGTCTGAGCAACAAGACTTGGCTAAAGCTATTATTTAGCAATAATCAAATTGTGTAGTTCTAACTAACTAGGCTATTTTCATAAATATCTAAACAAAATAAGAATCTAGAATTTGAACAGGCAACATAGACATTTGTCTACACGAGATGATTCATTTTACTAGAACATTCATTTGACCATAATAGTGACTCAATACATTCAAATGATATATATGGGGGTATATAAAATAAAAGGGATACTTGATTTGAGAAATAATTAAAAATCTCTAGATTTTTAAAAATGCCCTGATTATAGTGCAACACCATTACACAACAAAATCAAAATTGTCGGCTTGAGACTAATGCATTTATTTGAAAATTAGGAGTCATTACATGTGGATTGTAGTTGGGAAGCAACTATACATTCCAATAGCCAACTATGAGCCACAAATGGAGCTCCTAAAGCATCTGCTAGGGACTAAGCTTAGTTGAGCCTGCCACAGACATAAATGCCTTTTAGCTTCTCATTATGGTTATTCCTTTCAAGAAGTTCCACATTGTAAAGCACAATAGTACCATGGAAATCCAGTTGGTCCATCAAAGTTCTCCTATGCTGAAATACACCCTTGCAGCTGAAACCAGATCTTGTGGGTAGTGTTTTAAAGAGGCAGCGAACTCAACATGAAGATAAAAGCTTGGCCCTTCAAACAACTTTGGTTCCTGAACATCAAGAAGTTAAACGTCAATACATTCTTTAACAATTATTTTTAGGTACAATTATAGACTAATTAATTTTGATTAATATGCAAATCTAAAATTAATATTTATGATTTTTTTAGTAAAAGAGCTTTTAAAATTAACAGTGTAAATTTATTTTTACATAGCTTTTTCATGGATTTTCATAATCCATTAAGGTTTGGAATAAAGTTGTCACAAAATCAAATTGCAAAAGAGATTATAATGCTCACAGGATGGTTCTATGTTGGAAGAGTAGTTTTGTAGAACATGGGATTTGGTAGAGTTTAAATGGGTGCCTGACTAGATAATTGAGACTGAGGATTCCTCTTTTTGACTCTTCTTTGTACCCCACATACGCATCTTTTGCTTCCATTCCCCCCATCACCGACTTACTCTTTGCCCTGCTTACAATACTTAGGATTACACTTTTTGGCGCATCATCTCCAGCAAACCCCGCCTGCAAATAAAAATTCACAGATTAAAACTATGTTTCATGAAGGCTCTATTGATAAGACAATTCAGTGGTTACATTAGACCATGGCATAAATTCAACCAGATTTCCAAATTATATACATAAATCTATATTTTGTGATTAACTTGGCAAACCAAAACACATGATTTTTTCAATTAATCGAGTAAAAACAGTTTAGGGTTCGAGAAAGAATTGGGAAAAATATTTCTGTAGAAACGGGAAAAAAAACTCAAAAACCCTATAAGTGATTTAATGGAATAACCATGATTTTTGGTTAAAAAAGCCAGAAATCAATTTGCTTCTTTAATTACAAAAAAAACCCAAAAACCCCACAGTCTCTCCTCTATCTGCCAAGGAAGCTTTCCATGCCCATCTGTGAGTCAGTTAAAGGGATGCTGTGTTATGCATGAATGCGAAATGTGGAAACATAGACTACACACCTGAATCGCCTTGAAAAACCCCAAGAAATTAATCTCTACATGTGCCCAAAAGCTGTATAATAAGGTGTCAAACATGCACATGCTGCGATATCAGATGCCAGACGCACGTGGATACCCTATTCCCCACCTTTGCTGCACCAGTTCAAACATTAGATTTGATTTTAATTTTTCCTCCTGCTTGCTTGTGATTGGTGACAAGATCTTTTTTTTTTAATTTGTAAATGAAAAACGCGAAAACCCCAGGAAAATAGGGACCAGCCAATCATAAAATTTAACTAGGAAAACTGAAATTACGATTTAATAGCAAAATTCACTCGATCATAGGTGAAAACATTTTACTAGATTCTCGAGAAATGATTAATTGAAAACTTTGCTCATCCAAAACATTAGTCTAAGCCTAAAAGACATGGACTAATAAATCTAAATGCTTTTCTCCATTAAAATATTGGAAAACTAATTTTCTCAATATATATATTACATCTATCTATTTATTTTGTAAAGTTAACACTTATTTTTTCATATTAAAATACAATTTCAAATATTCTAACTACTAGCAATTGCACCTTGATGTGCAATGGGTACGCCGAAGTGGTGAAGTTCAATTAAAGAAAAGATTGGTGGAAATTAAAATAAATTTAAAATATATATTTATAACCAATATATAGTTTTATAATAATATATTGATCTGAAATATTTATTTTCATTTAATTTGTAATTATGGATAAATAACCAATATATAGTTTTATAATAATATATTTAGTAACATAATAATTTTTAAAATATATTTTATAATTTTCTTGTAAACAAATATATACTTTTATAATATAATATTTTGGAATTATCAGAAACATTAATTTTTGCTTTTACACACAGATGCAATAATAATGTGAAAACTTAATAAGAAATAAAATCATCATCAAATTTAGAGTAAGGATTTTTAGTGATATAGTCACATTATTATTATTTTTTCTACTATAATAGTGTTTTGGATATAATAGTTAATTATTAGTCTGTTTTTATAATTAATTAATTTATTATGTTAAGTGATTTTAAATTTTTAAATATTGTATTAAATGCGTAATTATTAATTTGATGTAAAAATGATCATTATTCCTGTTAAAAATGCAATGTGGAGAGAAGATCATTGTAGACAAGATCACTGTCTCACATACTTTTTAAGTGATTGATCCTAAATCCAGATAGTTTGCGAAATATAAAATTTCTTTAGAACATCATGGTAACAAGAGACCTGGCCACCCAAATCAGGACACTAAAATCCTTCACACAACCACCATTTGGGAATGTCTAAAATTAGTTACACCGAAAATTACAATCCTGGAAAAAGTTACATATAAATCAAGCTGAACCAAGACCCACAAACCCAGATCATTGGTTGTCAATACCAAAAACTGAACCTTAATGAGACGCCTCTTTTGTGTTTGGCAGCCTTCCTGTTCTTTGTTATTGCTATCATTTCATACAAATATGACATCATCAATGCCTACAATGAAGTTCAGTCATCTACGGTTGTAGATAGTTGGTGCATTGTATAAACACAGAATTTTATTAAACAGTTGCAGTTTCAGTGGAGGGAGAGAGAATATGGGGAGAGGAAAAGATATGGATAGAGGGTGATATAGAGAGATAGAAAGGGATAGGGAAAATGATAGAGATATAGGGAGAGATGGAGAGATAGAGGTAGAGAAAGATATGGATAGAAAGACAAAGAGAAATAGATATAGAAATACAGAGAGATGGAAAGATGGAGTTAAAAAGAGAGATAGAAGGGGGAGAGAGGTAGAGATAGTTCAATAGATATATATATCTATCTAAATCTCTTTCTCTCATTCTCTATCTTTTGAGTCTCTCTCTTTATATATATACCTCTCTCTATATTATATTATAGAAGTGTCTCCCCCTCTATCTCTTTGTTTTCCCTCCTCTCTTGCTCTCTCTTTGAAAATCAATTAAACTATTAGATTTTTTATGAGTCAAAAGCATTTATCCCTCTTAATAATAATAATAATGATAATATAATTTATATTTAGTAAGTTGCAATATTAAATATTATATATAATAATAAATATAACCATAATATTAGTATTATATATTTTTATTTTACTAATATTATATTTTAAGTTCTTTTCAAAAATAATTTAAAAGAAATTGTTCTTTCCCCACAATTTGTGAATATGCAATTTAGTGTTTTTTTTTTCAATATCACAAAATAATTTGTTGTTTCTTGCAAGGAAGCAAAGTAGAAGCTCTTGCTCGTCAAATGGAATTACCTCCACCTCTTTCCTCTTTTCCAATTTTATCCATTGTCTGAGCTATAGACGTAGTTGCTTGGAGAATATATTTCAAAGTATTGTTAATGTCATGAGAATTAAAAAAAATGAATGAGATTTTTCCTCATTGTGGATATGGTATCTTGCCTGCAACAGTACAAGGGACTATAAAGCAAATTAAATGGCATGACAGTAATGCTACAATGAGTTAGAGTTCAAAGAATAAAATTTTAATTATTGCACTTATAAATTATAAAACCAGTTCGCTGGATGCAGTTCAACATGATCAAATGTCACAACCCAACCTGGGTTATCAGAAGATTACACCATATTCCATTATTTTTTTATTTTATTTTGAATAGTCATGTTAGAATTCGTTGCAATTGTATAGTTATATTTGTATTTCGCAAGTAGTGAATTAATCAGGTAGGAAGACATAATTGTTGTTAAATGGTAATGTTATTTACATCTCAACTAAAAGAATCATTTCTCCATACCCACTTGAACACATGTGAAGAGGAAAATCAGAATCAGTTTGTAAATTATCTAAATTAAACTCTAAAACAGATATTTCTGACAAGTTTTATATATTTTATGTATATCACAAATCTAATTTTCTCATAGCTGATCCAAGTAGAGGATTGCTAATAGAAGTATGGAACAGAAGATATAAATGCTGATATACATCACATTTTTTGAGGTATATAAACTTTTACATGGAAATACATTGATTAGAATCACATCCTTTGATTAGTTTGGATTTTAGGTCATAAATCAATTAATCAGGAAAAATAGATCACTGATAGTTTGAATAATCCGATTATAGGCTGGCTTGATCTCAAACAGTTATTTACTGAAGACATAGAAAACTGTAATGATGAATCATTATAGGTCTGCTCTCGTAAGAATTAGAGAAATCTTATACTCGGCCTCCTTATAGCCACACCAAGTTGTTGTAGGCCTCTAAGAATGTTGTATCCAGCATTATAGCTTGCTTGTAACGCATTCACTTGCCAAATTCCCTGCAACACAACCAATCTGTATCCACCAATTCCCTGTCAGTAAACTCAACCTTACTAAAGATCTGTTTCAAATAAGCAATTGCATGGTCAAGGCGTTATTTGAACTGCTCGCTTATAGCACAGAATTATATGATTATATAATATATAATTATAGCCGCTTGAGGTCTTCCCATTGCTTGAAATTGCAAATAAAAAACAAATGAAGAGAAACATCTAACATTTTGCAGCTTAAAGTGAATAGTAAGCTCCAAAGAACAAAAACATTTTACCTTAAGCACATTCCCTTGATACAAACGAGCATCAGGAAAATTCAGTTTAAGTTTGATTGCTTCCTACATATAAAAACCAACAATGAAGAGCAGAATCACAATAAACAAACTGTTGTAGGAAGTTGTTCCACATTGAATGATACACATGAACACAAAAAATCTCCAATATTGTGCTGCATTTTTTTCCCATAAGAACATTGACTTCTTCAAAGAGAGAAATCCCAACAAGTAATCTGTGAAATATTAGGCATGGTGTATCTGTAACCTTATAATATGTCAGGGCTTTCATATAATCTCCTGTTTCCATAAACAAGCCAGCCAAATTTGATCATGCAATTGCAAAAGTTGGTTGTATGGGAAATGCTTTCATATAGCATGGGTATGCCTGTTCATATTAAAAAAGGTTCAGCAATTTCCTAAATTAAAACTGTAGCAGTGAAGTCATGAATTTATATTATCCAGCAAACTATCAAGAGCCAACTAATCAGATCAGAACATAGGCATCTAGGTATTATCATCATAACATGAATTAATTATCTAACCTTAAATAACATACGAAGGCTGAATTGATTCAAGGTCAGTGGAGACAGTACATACTTCAAATATAAATAAAGCACTTCGTTTGAAATCCATAAGGTGGGAATTCTGCTACGATTCATCCAGTTCTCCATAGGAAATTTCTGCCAGATTAATGAAGTCCAAAATCAGAGATGAAAAGGATTAGCCAACATGCTCATTTCCATGTGAAAGTCACTTGGATTTTCATGGTGCATTATCAAGCAATGCTGTGGATGCGCACAAAAACAGTAAAACATTAATCTTCTCAGCCGATGTATGATTTCTTAAGACTGAGGAATGTAATATGGGAATAGACTTTAAGAACGTAATATCTAAATCTAGCAGTTTGATCCCTTTAGTTGAGGAAGTTTAGCTGCAATATCTAATTGTATTGGTAATGTAACAATCAGGGCAGTAATTTCTCTTGACTAATGTAGTTGAAAGATACGAGAGTGATGTAGTTGAAAGATAGATGATAATAAGTGAACATAAACTACTGGTATGTCATGTTAGGATTGAAGAAATATTAAATTAAAAAAAGTTGAACTTGACTACAGGGGAAGCCATGGAGAAGAAGAGTAGTCACCTGACACCAGATTTGCTCTGTTCCCAATCAGATGTATCATTGTGCTTAGGTTTCCTATATTGTTGGGGTAAAACAAAGAAAAAAGAACCAGTAGGGACCCACTAGAGTGGAGCGCCAAGCATGGGTGGATGGCAATTTAATAATTTTTTCTGGAATTTTGGCTTCATCTCTATCTTTCCAAAGCTCCCATTTTGGCATGGTCAGGGAGGATGCTGACAAAGGTTGCAGAATTTGGCTTTAAATATGATAGTTGCATTTTCTTGGAAATTTCTAAAGCCTTTTCAACAAATCCATTTTGTGCATATCCTACAAGCATTACAGTCGATGAGATGACATTTGTCAAACACTTCATGTGCCTTATATATGCTTCCACATTTTGTATACATATCTAGCAGGGCAGTTGCAATTAGATCTGACAAAATTCGTCTATCCTTTGTGCTTTGATGGATGTCCATACCCTGTTTCAAAGCCCCTATTTCGTACAAGCAGGGAGCAACAATGTCAGAACCTGCAAAAAAATGAGAGTGTAAAAGCAGAGCATTCATAGGGTAGAGACAATTATAACATATTGAAGGGTTTTGAGATTTATGAAGGACAGAGATGGACCCTTCAATAAATACCCAACATATATTTTATTCAGAGAGAATACTACTACTCCATCACTGGTTATTAGTTAATTGTTTTGTCTGCATAGATCTTTGACAAAATGGAACAACTAATAGATGAATATCATAGTCTAATTTATCATAATCTATTACATATGGAATCACTTTTAAATGAACACACTTGAATTGTAAATTTCCTTTAAGAAGCCAATTCAATTTTTTATGACAACCTCGTTGATGGTTTAAGAGAGTTGTAATCTTGGAACCCCATCTGTATGGAAAACATTAAATCACTAGATTGATATCTAACTAAAATGCTCATGTTCACAATACTACAAATATGTGAAAATGGGATAAGGGGAAACACCTTATTCAGGCTGGAGTTGATGGAGGCTATCAAATCCTCTAGTACAACAATATTCATTGTTTCAACTGAATCTGGAATAGGTAAAAAATCTTCTGATGCAGAAATTCTCTTCAACAAATTACATATAAAACTTGTGAGCTTAACAAATATTACAAAGAACAAAATTGGATGAGTCAAAGAAAAACATATGTGGAGGCGCAAAATGAATCATAATTATAAGATATGTGTTCTAAAAAAAGGGGTAGAAATATACTCGAAGGAGCACTTTTCTCGTGTTGGTTGGTTGAAGCAGATAAAAACATGGAAGAGTAGCTTGAAACTTACATTCAACATCACATGATGATGTGCAAATCAATCCACAATCCCTTGAATCAAGAGCTTGACAAAGAGACTTAAAAAAGCTGTCAAGGAGTTACATGACAGTGTCAGTCAGATTGGAAGATTGTTGCTGTAAATATAAGCTTGTTTGTCAATATGCACATCGGTTACTCTCATGATTTCTTTTGCTTTGATCTTTTTCTTCTGTTAGGTAAAGTTGTTTGAACATTCCTTAAGAGTATTAAAAGAAAAGGGAAAAATGTCAACATAAAGGTTTTAAAAAAAATAGAGCATAACAGATCCAGAGAAGATCTCACCTCAGCCACAAAAAGCAAATAGGAATACTTCTGCTATGCTGCTACAGATTGAGGCTTCACCTGCTGCATACTCCTTGTCTTCTTCTCCACTACTTTTATAGGTTTTTTTAATCCTATTTAATCTTTAACTGTTGTTGATGTTACTGAGATGAAAGACCAAACCAGATCCAAGTGCTAATGTCGAAGCCTAAAAACACCAAGTTGATGAAAATTGTGGTTTGTTATAGGTTGATGAAAAATTCTCTACATTATCACCCATTGAGAAGCAAATCCATGATCTGCTCTCTTTATTGAAAAGGACTAGATTTCCTCTAGCAGCTCTCACCAAGCATATATAATTCCCTACTATGAGGGATAATAAGTGTCAATAACTATTGAAAAACCAGTGAAACTGCAGAATTGTTGGCCTTTGAAGAAAAGAAAATATGCAGCAATTTAATAATAAGAAAAGCGTTTAAACAAAATTAAAAATTGAAGAACATAGATCATTACCCCAATTTATGGTTGTTGCAGGGTGGGTAAAAACATAATTGAATTTCTTTCATTCTATGTAGTATTTTAAAGACTGTATATTATAGTAATCATATATGGATGGAAGAACTTTACTACTAAGAAGTGATACACAGAACTAAAATAAATAGTTATAAAGGGTATTGAAACAGGCATACAGAATAAGCAGAACTTGATATAATCTGTACTTACCTTTGGTAACAACTCCCTGCAAGGCAAATAGCTAAGGACTTTCATGGTTTATACTTTACAGCGAAGTGATTAAAACTCAAAATCATATTCTTTTGTAGAATGATCCATACGAGAATACATAGATCTTGATATAATCTGTAGTTACCTTTGGTAACAACTCCCTACAAGGTGAACAACTAAGGACTTTGATTTTTTATACTTTACAGCCAAGTCATTAAAACTCAAAATCGTATTCTTTTATAGAATGATCCATACCTGAATAGCCACATCACCATGCTGGTAAGGTGTAAATTGATGAGCTCTAATTAGAATCTGAATCCCCCAAATTTTTCAAACTTCAAACGAATACCCAAATAGCAAAATCTCTTTGGTTTTGATTTGCAAAACACATGAACAAATATGCTTAAATTGTCATTTGCAAAAGAGCCACAATCATAGACATTGTAAAAGTATGACATGAAAAATATATTTCAATGGTTAAAAGAAAACCTTACATAGTAAACTCGGCAACCTTGTTCTGAAAATTTATGGTTGGCATAGAGATGACATATAAGTAAAATTGTAGTTGTGGAAGATTGTATATACATAAGTGAGTTGCATTGTTTGTTGGATCATTGTAGAAGAAGACTTGTCACCATCATACTTGGCCAAGTGATTTACTTCAAGATTGTACTGAAATAGTGTCTTTTTCTATGCCTGTAGAGTTGGAGAGCAACTATATATTTTTTGGTTAGAGATAATAGCTGATATTTGATTTTGTAGCTAAGTATGAAATTATTGTAAATGAAGTTGTAAGGTGAATAAATGTAACTGATAAAATAAAAGTATCTAACCTGTCATTGTTTTAATTATTAGTGTTTGTTGAGCATGTTGAATTTGATAATGCTAATAAGTGTGCTTCCTCTTGCTTTCGGCGAGCTACATATGGGTTTTGTTGCATACGTGCATATCGTTCAAATGTGAAGGCTGGTTTGATACGTAGACTTGCAAGATCACGCACTCTAGAAATAGTTGTGAATGTTAGACCTTGCCTGTCAACATTGCTGATGTCGATTGTTGCCTTTTCAAGTGTTAGGCCTTGTGATTTGTGTATTGTTAAGGCCCATGCCATTTTGAGTGGTATTTGACGATGTCGACCACGACTCAATGGGGCAATAGGGACATTTTTTGGATTATTGTGGTCCCAAGCGGGGCCAATGTAATTTTTAAATTCAACAACAACAAATAATGGAAGTGAAGGTGGATTTTCAGTATCATTGTAGACTATTGCTTTGACTTCACCAAGTGCACCATTAACAAGGCCTGTTTCCACCCATAAATTTGAACATAACATTACTTTTTGTTGAACACATAATAGAAGCTTATATTGAAGTTGTTCTTCGTCTGGATTTGAACTTGGTGGCCCCTTAAGTTGCTCTACAATTGATAATGCAACAGGTTTTTCCAAAGACAATAACATTTGTTGGTTATGTAGTGAGACCATTTCATTTGTTGCGAAGAGATGTATTGAGGATAAGAAACCAGTTTGCTCTGTAGAGGTCAATGCTGAGCTGGAGCGTGACATTAGAACTTTCCAATCTTCAATTGTAGGTTCTGCATTTCTTAAATTGGAGAGGAGAGAACGAAATGAAATTTGTGTCGGAGTCTCACCTATTTGACGAAAGATTTTGGTAAGAGTGATAACTTTTGTAAAACTGCGCCATAGAGTGCCTCCATATGATGTTGAGGCATACACAGGAATGTCCTTGACTGGTGGAAGTTGTCCTAGATCACCAAAGAGCATGATTGAGCGTCCTCCAAATGGTATTTGCTTATTGTTGGGGAATGCTTCACGTAGCCTCATGTCAATGCATTGTAGCAACTTGGGTCCAATGAAGCTCATTTCATCTATCAGTATGTACCGAATATAGTACATTTTTTCTTGGAAGCTTGCTAGTGTTTGTCCTTGCAAGGGTTCTATATCTTTGATAGGTATTCGTAGAGCAGAGTGGATTGTTGACGCTTCTATGTTGAATGCCGATACGCCTGTTGGTGCAAGAAGTAGTAATGGGGATTGGCCATTTTGGGCTGAGCTCATGAGTGTAGTTTTGATGGCTTTTATGAGGTGTGATTTACCCGTTCTAGCAGTTCCTTGAACAATTAATTTTAGAGGAGGTTGGCAAGTATCAGCATGTAAGTGTGACAAAATAATATCAAGTGCTTTTTTTTGTTGTACAAACAGCTCATGTTGGATAGGGTGATTTGTAAGATGGCGTACTTGAAATGTTGGACGGTTGGATTCTATGAAAGTAGTTGCAGATACTTTATCTTCTTCATTGATTTGGGAAGATCCCCAATCATGGTGTAAGTCAATGTCACGGTGACCAAGCATGTCTAGTTCATCAAAGTGGAGGGGAAGGCTTGGGTATAGGCGAGACAATAGTTGCCATTCAGATGGGTTGTTATTTTGTATTATTTCTTCTTCTTCAGAAGAGCTGTCAGAATTTGTATTTTTAGGAGCTTCTATTTGTGTGCATAGCACATGCCATGGGTGATAATTACATGCAAAATTCTCCCATTGTTGTATTATTTCAGCGGATGATGAACCAATATCATTATGAATGTTACGAAATGGCTTGTACAGTAGTAGTTCACTCCAACAAAATGCTTCATAGTTTTTGTCATCTTTTGCGAGAATGGTTATGAAGCGCGGGGATACACATACAATGGCTTCTATGGAGCGCTTTTTCCATTGGCTATTCTTTCGAGATGGATTGAAAGTCCATTTTCTAGTTACTTCAATAAGTGATATGGACTACAAATTTGTTGGCCGATCCATGTATGTATCAATGTAGTTTGGGGATGCAATATTTGTTTCAGAGGACATTGAGACACGTTGGAATTTTTTTGGCTAACATTTAAAGATACAAATATCCTGCTTGATAAGCAGAGGGGCAGTTTTAGCAACAAGTGGCAACTTTCTTGGGCTCCAATATCACGATCCACTAGTGTTTCTGCAAGCATTTTTTGGAAAGCTGTGGGTGCTGGCTTGTCTGACTCAATAGCAGTTGAAATTCGAGACAACATTTCATGGTATGTTTCTGATTTGCTTTCAGCTTTTGCTGCATACTTTGCAATGTATTTGAGGACAACATGGATAGAAAGAACTGGCTGACAGTCTACATTGGCCCTCCAGATAGAGAGTATATAAGGGTTGTGTAGGTTTAAGCGATCATCATTGCGAGAAGGGGTGAATGTTGGTTGGCCATCGTCATCTATTGCAAGACTTGATTGATCTTGCATGGTCCAAGGGGCTTTATAGCGACATTGAATGGTTTGGCCTTTTCTCCTTAGGCATGTTTGTAAGGTACACTTTGTATGGCGCTGTATACAATTTACTAATTCTGTGTAGTCGATTAGAGGGTCTAAAGGTAAAATGAATCTTGTGTCTAGTAGACATGGATCATCGAGAAGAGTTCGGTGGATTATTTGGTTTCTTAAAGGAAGGGGTCTGGGATTCCATGCAGAAACATATTTATTTATGTATTCAACTGCATTTTTTATTGATTGGAGATTACTCCATTGTATTCTCTCAATATCTGGTGCATCTTTTAGCCATAGAAAACCATGGATATGTGCTGAGCCCCTGTGTTTCCATTCATACCTGGTGAAAAATTATTATCAGTAATTGTTTAGAAGGTATTCAATGTAATTTGATTAATTTATGAAAATTTTACCTGTACCAGTAGTCTGTTGCACCAAGTAGCTTTTCCAATACCTCTTCACGAAATGCAGTAAATCTATGGTGCATGTACTGTGCTGTAAGGTGTGGATTTTGAACTATATTTTGTATCCTCCATTTGTAAGCAGCTTGTGGATTTGTAGGTGAATTAGATGGCATTATACTATGCAAGTCTGGCCACTTTGTATCCGCTGCACTGAGTGTGAAGAATAGTGTTGGACAACCAATTTGTATGACCATATTGGAAAGCTCTGCTCTAGAGCGGTTCCAAAATTGGCGTGTTCCACGAATTGACGCTCCAAAGCGTATGAGTTGTTCTGCAAGCTTCTCATCAGGCAAGTCCTTCAATCTTTCTCGAAGATCAAGAATAGTTGTTGGTACACTTTGGTTGATATTTTTATGAACAAATACAGATGTTGTTTCTTGGCTCTGATGGCGCATTATGATATTTAGTATGAAGTACCTAAACCTAGGGTGTTGGCCAAACCTATTATCATAATACTTGAGTAAGTGATGAGCATATTCATGTAATTTGACTTCCTTGATGTGTTGTTGTTTGAAGTCGACTATGCCTGTAGGAAACAAATTGGGGAATGCCATTACAAATAATCCTTCTGTGTTGTATTCATTTATGGGAGATGGAGAAATTGGTGGCCAATCTATAGAAAATGGTGGTCGTCCTTCACCTAGTTGTAATAATGATCGTAATTCTTCGACCTCTCTACGTGCTGGTGGAAGGCTAGCAACAAATGAAGTAC